>JAPYYV010016485.1:0-19815 GCA_030522625.1 Copidosoma aretas
TGTTTTTATAAGTATTGAATTTGAGTTTTTAGGCAGACGGTTTTTAATTTTCATCACGAAAAGCATAGTTCGGATCAAAAAATTTTGAGCATAAAAAAAACACGGATTCTCATCCTCTACAAAATACTATTTTTTGTGAATCGGTACATACATTAATTATTCGCTCGAGTGAGGGGAAATTTTGATAGGCACCCGATGATTTTTACCGTTCTGCACGGTAAAAATTGACCAAGTTAAGGTAAAAACCCCTAGATGGTGCTTTGGTCCCGCGATTACCATTCTGCACGGTAATTTTTATCCTGAATGCACCATAAATCTTATAGAAAATTTCTCTCAGTGTATCGATGCTGAATGCCTATACAGTATATTATTTCATGAAAGGGCAGGAGGTATTTGTTAGGGAACCACGAACGATTCCACTATTCGTCAGACAAATAGACAATTCAAACTATTCTACTCTTCGAAATATGCTTCGAACGGCTCGAGCGATGCTAAGTATGTACTTTTAAAGCGAGCAATATTAAATCCTGAAATTTTCCAACTAAAAACTAAAACCATTGCATCTCAAAGTTCTATGACCAACATGAGAATAAAAGTTCACGAGAAACGTCAAGAGAATAAAAGTTCATCACAAAATTTCCATTTACAACGTTTTTTTTTTCCTTTCTAAAACTATCGAAACAATATTTTTCGTCTGAGATTCTCAAAAGGTACTGCTTGTCTGTAACAAAAATTTGGAACGTAATATTTGCTGAAAAATGTTATTACATCATGTTTTTCATTAGAAAATTTCATGCGTAATTTTTTTGTCCCAAATAATCAAACTGTGATGTTTTTCGTCGAATAATTGTTTGCGCGTCATGTTTTTCGTCTTTACACTGTGACGCCAATACATACTTATCTATACACGTACATTGATAATTATTCATACGATCAATCATGCAAACATTACTGTCCAAATATATATATATTTTTTTGCATGAATGAGAATACATTATCGAATTCAGCTTCTTTTATTGCAGCGAGGCGCATTATTTTTATCTGTATAAGATGAATTTAAATTTTTTGAAACAGCATCGATTCTTCAACGAACCACAACTACTACAGAAGTCAGCGCTACATTGTAAACTTGCGAAGACGTGTACAACATCACAGCCGACGCATTGATTTATTGTGAAATCGTCGGTGTCTGTGATTTAAAAATCACCAAAGATATTGTGCAGAATACAAAAACGAAGCATCGCACCCGACGTTTCGTCAAACTGCCAAAACAGTCTCTCTCTGCATCACCATACACATACGCGATCTCTGAATCATTAAGGATGTCAAAGCTGCTCGTGCGAATAATCAGCAGCCAGATAAGGCTCGCACGTACACGCGATACTCCTCACGATTTTCCGGTTCCGACGAACGCGCGAGTATGCTGGACGCTCCGAGATTTATCAGCCAAAGTCACTCGCGGACAGTCGCAGTGCTCGCATTGATGTGCATTAATTTGACACCAGTGCGTCGATTCCGAGCTCGTCTCCTCATTCTCTGCAGCGCGAGGAGTCCCGGAGAGCGGCGGAAACATGAGCGTTACAACAAGCAGCGGTAGACGTATCAAATTTCTAACATTGCGCGCGGCGATGCACCCATCGTCGCGTGCACGCGTGTTTTTGAACAACCCGATTCCCAACCGAACGATCGTTTTGAAAGTTTCGAGGAGCAGGGGTGAAAGATTTCGATGCGTCTTTCGATTTGCAGACGACGTGACCCTGGAAGGGGACGGAGTCCTGCCCGACCACTTCGCTTTCGGGGACAACGAGAGCACGGACAAGGAGCGCACGCCCATCGCGCGCCAGATACTACGGATCGGAGTCGCGAGGATTTTTCTACTACTGGGTGCCGTTTGTGGGACCGTTTTTGCGTTCACCGTCATCGCGACGTTGATTTTCAACGATGCGAGTGAGAGCCGGCACTTTCGAAAAATGATCATCGAACCCGCAAAAAGGCCGATATTATAGCCCGCGATGAAATAAAAGTATGATCAAACGTCGCTCGAACGTTTCAGGGACGGTAGAGATGTCCGCTGCTCGTCGTCGTATTAAATATCTTTTCAAGAACGGCGACTCTCGCTGCAATCCGGATAATTCCTACAGTGCGCAAGCCAATCGTGACGAAATCAGCGATCGTCACCCGGTTTCAAGAAAATCGCGTGATTTGGAATACGTGACGTCGAAACACGTATGCTGAATCACGCGATGCCATAAATTTCAAGGACGTGCCGTTCAATTTTTTCAAACGACAATCACAACCGTCGTAAAATTGCTCGGGCCTTTTTGGTGTATGATCTCACTCGGGCGAGCCATGAGATCTTGACGTGGTTCAAGTTCAGGCAACGTTTGACGATACCGTCATGGTTTTAACGTTTCGCCTTTTCATCACTATTGTCGCTCGAAAGATGCCACTATTCCATACTATTGCACACGTACCCTCCGTAGCGCCGCCATTCCTGGCGATCATGACGCATTACGCACACATCTCATCCCCAGGTGAGACCGGCGCGACGGGCCCGAGCAGAGGCCCCGCGAGTCTGCCGCGGTCGATTGTGATCACGAGCGAGCGGAAGATCTGGACACTGGACATCGACAGCAGGGAGTGCTCGCTCCTGCGGACCCTGGAGCGCGACGCCGCGGCCCTGGACACGTACCTGGAGGAGACGGTGTTCTGGAGCGACGGCAGCGCCCCGACGATCAATTCCCTGTGGGCGAGCCAGCCCGGCGTCGAGCACACGAGGAGACTCCGGTCGCAGGCGATAGCCGTCGACTACGTCACCGACAAGCTGTACTTCGTCGACAAGGCCTCGGGATCTCTGGGCGTCGTCGACATGAAGAGGCCGAAGAACTTTGGCCTCGTCTACGCGGACCTCGAGGAGCCCTACGACCTCGTCCTCGATCCCGCGGAGGGCCTCATGTTCGTCGTGCAGTTTTACAGATCGGTAATGTGCGCTTGTCAGTGTAACTCTGAGTAGCTGTCTATTTTTCATCAGCCTGTCGTTTGGCGCGGTCGCGGTGCGCGTGTTTCCCTGAAAGCATGACCGAACGTTTTAAAAACCTCGGCATTACGTTGTTTTTTTTTTTTCCCCCAACATTACTACGTTTCGCAGTATAGTTGTAAGAACGCCGTTGAAACGTTGAAAGTGTCCTCATCCAATTCAAGAAAAGCTTGCGGCTCCAAGGGTTCTGAAACGTTTCAGTTGCGACCTGAACTACGTTTTTATACGCTAGTTTGAAAAAGTCCATTCTTTTTTTTTAACGTGAGAATTCTTGTATTTTTATGATCTTGAGATCAGTTTATGTGCATTTTCACGAGGTCAACAGCTAATTTCGATCAAATTGAATCTTCCGATCATCCCAGCGTCGACGAATTCTCTGGGAATGGGGCTCATGCAGCGTCAAATCAGGAACTGTTAAATATGTAGTGCTGATGGTAGGGCAACATCTGAGCTGAAAAAATTGTTCAAGCATAAAAATCCTGATTATTCACGGTCTTTTGAGAGCAAAGAAGTTTATCTACTTTGGCGCTAAAAAGTGCGAAAGATAACTTTTTCCTCATGCCTAATAAGTAGTTACCCAAAAGTGTTTTTCATGAAGTTGAAGCTGATTTTTTTATCGAGAAATCAACGGAAGAAGACCAAAGTCAAAAATAATCTGAGAAAACATTTTTGAAAATACATGATTATTATTTTGCATGCTTCCTGGCCTTTTTTTGACTAAATAATACATGTGTCAGTTCTTTCAGACGTTTTATCGGTAGCTTTTTATAATTATACGATTTTTGCTTCCTCATAGGGAAAGCTTTGTATCCGTCAAAAAAAAAGTTTTCTTAAAAAAATGTCAGAAATTTTTTTTAGTAGTGTTTAGAATAGAAAAATACCATTTTTAGAAAAAGTCTGTCTGCCTGTCTGTTTGTGTGGACCCAACGGTACTCGGTAGATTACAATGATTCTGGGCTTAAAATTTTAGTTTTCTAATTCTTACAGCGGCTCGGAAAAAAGATTTGAGTTTTATACCTTGTTAAAATTTTTGTGACTATTTTTGATGGTCAAAAAACGGTTTTTTGCTTTAGGTAGTTCATGAAAAAAATGATTTTCTTACGAAAACGTTGAAACTTCAGATATAAGTCGTTAACACTGCCACGCCATTCAAAATCTGTTGAATCATAAACAGAAAAATTCTGTTTGAAATTGAACAGACTACACACTTTTGTGAAAATTATATTCTACACGAATTTCGCGTTACAAGTACTTATACAAATCTCGTGTTATTAAGCCATTGTACTAATTTCTTATGCACGAACTTTTTGTACTTTCCTATAATTTTTACAAATAATAAGTATAAAATAGCAAACTACACAAAATTTTTAACTGTGCATGCATTAGTGGTTCAATTTTTATAAAGATTTGGCGTAGCGTTTTCAAGATATTCAACATTGAATTCGCATGTTTTATTACTGTATCTTACGAGCAAGCAATTTGGAAATACCTGCTTTCGTTAATAACTGCATAAATTTTCTTAAGAATGTTGAAAAAACAGACTATAATATAAGAAATATAACAGCGATTCATACAGCAAAAAATTAGAAACATGTCGCGTCCAGTTTAAAAGATATCTTAATTTTAAAATAATTTCCAATGCTTTTAGTATATCTATATATTGATGAAATTGTTCTCATCTTTTTGAATTTCGTTGAAATTATTCGATAATCTCTGTTAGTTTTGTGATTTAAAGGTGTTTTAGGTTATTTAAGTGTCAACTGACGATAATTTACAATGATTATTTGGAAAATTAATAAATTACTGTTGTATGTAACAGGTTGAGAATATCTGGGGGTGCTGAACTACCTTAATATTAAGGGTGAAAAAAATCTAATTTAAATTTCTTAATAGTAAGATCTTATGGAGCATCTAAATACCTTTATAATCCATTATAAATCATCTCCCTCCATCATTTTGTTTATTTTTTATTGAAACAATTTTTTTTTTTAAATCAGCTATATCTCGTATTTCGACGATACCGAGCTAAAAATGTTTGTTTTTATATTTTTAAATAGGTTCAGATAAATAATTTAAGTTTTATACCTTCTTACAATTGTTATAGCAATATTTTTTTTCTAAAAAACTTTCTTTTGCTATTTTTTGGGTGTGCAATTTTAAATTTGATTCACGAAATAGTTGTATCTCAGAGATAATTAAAATGACTTAATTACCCATTTTTAATCATTTTTCTAAGCCATTTCTTTTATTATTTATGAAAGAGATACTGAGATTTTTTTGAAAAATAAGTCATATCTCGGGAACCCTTCGACAGATTTGTATTATTCGGAGATAGAAATGTTAATTTTCATATGCATAACAACATAGTATTCGACCTTATTCAGATTTTCATTTTAAGAAAACAGGTTTTGCTATTGCTTGTTTAAAAAAATTATGATACAATCTAATAAATAATTTTATCTTGTAAAGCAAAAAAATAACTTTATGCATCATTGTTAATTATTCCGATATTTATTTTCTTATATTTATTATTTATTAACATTCTATGACTTTTTTGAAAAATTATGTTTTGTTGTTCATATTTTTAAAATTATTTTTTTTAACAAAAAGAAAACAAATTTTGGATAATTTTCGATTGCAAAAATTTATGATTGCATCTCATAAATAACTATATTTTGTTAAGCACAAAAAAGTAACTTTATTTACAATTTTTTATCATTCTTATTTCCTTTTTTTTTTTTTTTTTTTTTTTTTTTTTTTTTTTTTTTTTTTTTTTTTTTTTTTTTTTTTTAATTTTCTCATTTTTTTTATTTTTTTTTTTTTTTTTTTTTTTTTTTTTTTTTTTTTTTTTTTATTACTGATTATTACGATATTTTTTGTTATATTATAATTCGAAACATGCGCAATAGTTCAATAATATTTTTGCTACATTTTTCTTGTATTACGCATATCGATTCTAGTAATAATTTCGAATATTTGGTTTGATTTTTTTTTAAATAAAATCATTTTAACAATATTTTTGTACTATTTGGGTAAAAATATGTCGTTTTTTTTTTTAATTCAAGTTTATAGAGCATAAAAATAGCCCTTTTTTCATTTTGAATCATTGTGATATGTTATTTTATTTTTTATTTTTTTTTAAATTAATGACGAAGAATAGTTTTTGAGGAAGCTTTTGCTAATATATTGGCAGTAGTTTTTTTTTTGAATTTGATTGTTTGAAGTTGAAAAATAAAATTAAGCTTGTAAGAAATACATGAAATGTATGCTGTATAATTTTTCAATATTTTACTTATTTAAAAGTCTAAGTACTGGAAATCTAAGGTCACCGACAATAAACAAAGCTTCAAGAGTTTCAAAATTGTTTACAAACAAAACACGTTGGAACTTGCTATCAATGCTACACATACTTAAATTGTCATCTAGTATTTTTTTAACTCATAAGTTCTACAATGCCAACTTGATCAAATAATGTATCTGCTTGTGCTGAAAACAGAAAAAAAGTTTATGGACCATGGGGAAAAAAAATGTTGTTGGGAAGAAAAAAACTGATAGTTTCAGACTAACACAATGCCACGAACAGTTGATAACAAAATTTATTTGTAAAAGTTACAATACACTGGGAGAAAGATTTCCACTAAGTCTATGTTTAACTTGAAATCGGCCAAAGAAATCTTGAAATATAACTGATTATACACATTTCCTATTTACACCCACGCACATCCAGCTAATAAATTTTTTTAATTTTAACTCAATACTTTTTTTTGTGTAAAAGTTAATGATCTTTCAGAATCCCTATCGTTAAATATCCTAAAGTAACAATAAATAGCTTGAAAATCAACTTTTCCGAAATAATCAATAAAATCAAAATAACAAAAAGTAGATACAGCAAAACCCAAAAAAGGCTTCAGTCACGTGAGGTTCAATCTTTTAAGGTAGGATTAAGGTAGGATTATATACGTTGGGACAGTATGTAAAAAATTCTCATTCTAACTTTCGAACTTTCATCTGGAGAAGAAGTAAGCACTATAAAAGTCTGGCATATTATCATTAGCCAGACTTCATCCAGACTTTCAACAAGACTTTTGGCAGACATGATCAAGACTTTTGCCAGATATTGTTCAGACCAAAGCCAGACTTTTCTTACTCGGGAATGCATGCAGAACATTATTAATTGAAAGTGACAAACTTTTTGATGAATAAATATTTGCTTAAGTCGGTCAATTTGCTTGATCTCCTAACGTTAGCGCATTTAAAATAATGATCAACATAGTGAATCCGTGTTTTAATCTCTTCAAAAAGAATTGAATCAATTGATCATAGAAATAAACACATCCATGAATCATTCAAAGCATTCTTAGCAATAAATACGCGCTACAATTTTTAAATTACATATTATTCTGCAGCACCTCATAGACTCTTTAGAATTACTAGATGATAATGAAAATTGCTTAGGGGTATGGTCTGCACAAGCTGGAGAAGCCGCTAATCGAGAGTTCCTTCAGTTTTCGGAGAAACAGAAAGTGAATTCAATTTCGAACTCTTATCCATTAAAGTTGAAAGATATCTTTGGCAAGCAGAGTTTTCATCATTACATATCCAAAATTTATATATTTTTTCTTGATAAATTAAATAGTGATTGATCTCACGAAGCATGAAACTTCTAAAAGTCCGTTTAAATACTTTTGTGTATGGATACCCGGAAAAAAATTATCAGCTGAATAAATACTTTAAAAGAAAATGTGTTTTTTTAGCTGTATTTGGGTGTATACATATTCAGCTACACAAAATTAGTGTCCATTCTAGCTGTTATCATGCATATGGCAACTTATAAAGTGAGGGACAAAGACAATTTGTTATAATTTTCATCAATGATAATATTTTATTTAATCGACTGAAATATCTTATAAATTAGCTTAGTCCCCCATTGTAAGTGTTTCCATCCGCATGATAACACCTGATAAGACCGTAAAATTTGTGTACATAAACGTGTCAGCAAATAAATTTTTTTCCCTGGTACACGTACAGATTTACAGCTAAAATTTCAGCTGAAAAATACAGTTGAAAATAATAGCTGAATATGCACCTAAATACAGCTAAAAAAACATGATACAGCTGAATTTTAACTGTATTTTCAGCTGTTTTTTAAGTATTTATTCAGCTATTAATATTTTTCTAGGTAATTATGTATAATATATCATTAATCATATATTATATATGGTTTTGTTGATTAATTCACATTTAATTTAATTTTTTTTTTTTGGGAGATTAGAAGCACCATACCACTCCTTCGTTGTTGGTCCTGGGTCTAAAGCTAAGAGTGATACTTACAATTTTTTTGGTTTGATGACATTCTAATTCAGGAAAAACATTTTGTTTTATCTTAGAGAGTAAACAATTTATTTAGCATATTCGAAGCATTTTTCGTAATAACTTGCATTACGAGAATGCAATGTAGGTAACTTCGAACTCGCATGGCACTAGTTTACAGCGAAGATGTATACCATGCTATACATTTTCGACGTTTTTACCTCACTTATATAGTGATCTTATACTGAGTGATCAGCCAACTCAGTCAAAAATTTATAGCTATAAATATTTTTATAGCTATAATGACCTATAATTATAGCTATAATCACCTATAAATACAGGTGATTATAGCTATATATAGCTATAAATTTTTGACTGAGAATGCTTACCTTAGAATAATTCTGATAGTTCTAATAATTCTGATGACCAGATGTTTTTGAAACAATTCAAACCATCGACTAATTAGCATCGATATGTCAGATGTCACATTTTTGATCATTTGTTATAATATCTACTACCTATACCAAATGTGAACCTCCATACTACGCTTGCGATGATGCTAATTAGTCGATGGTTTGAATTGTTTTAAAATCATCTGGTTATCCAAGGTAAGCATTGGCTAATATAACTCATTATAAGATCACTAACCTCACTTATTGTAAATGTCTTTAATTTATAGTGTGTAGACTTTTGATCAAGTAAAATATTGAATAATCATAAAGCTTAAATGTCATGTATTTCTTGTAAGTTTGATGTTGTTTTTTAATTTCAAATCAATCACATTAAAAAATAAATCATACCCTATAAAAAATCTCTACGTTGAATCAACGCAGATTTAAGAGTTAAATCAATGTTGATTCCACGAATAAGAGTACACTGAAATCAGTCGTAAATTACATCGTTATAAAAAAATTAAAAAAAATTGACCAAAATGCTTCGGAACAAATTCTATCCAATAGTCTAGGTCGAAAGGAAAAAAAAATGTGATGTGACATTTTGCTCCATACCTTTTCGTTTCCGAGTAAAAAATTCATAAAAACTGAAAAAACGCGATTTCAACGATTTTCAGTGCTCAATAATCATATGAATTAATGCGATTTTCATGGTAAAAAAAATGTTTACGTACTGTTTGGGGCTTATTTGATAATGCCCAACAAAAATGTTAAGCCACTTTGAATTATAAATGCTAGTTTATTAATTTTTAAGAGAGCGTGCACAACAGTCGCGAGCTATACCAACACATACAGTATGTTTTGCTATATCTAGCTGTTATTGATGTTATGATTTTTGACTTTGGTCTGCTTCCGTTGATTTCTCGAGAAAAGAATCAGCTATAATTTCATGAAAAACACTTTTTGGTAGTATGAGGCATTAAGAAAAAGTTACAGGGGCGACAGAGCACGTGTGGATGGAAGGAAAAATCCCCACGCACTTTTGTTTTGGATGCATTAACCACTATATATATATTTATGAAATATATAACAATTTCCCCACCCAAAAAAATTATGCTCCGCCGCCCCTAAAAGTTACCTTACGTATACTTTTTAGCGCCAAAGTAGATAAAATTCTTTGCTCTAAAAAGACCGTGAATAATCAGGATTTTTATGCTTGAACAATTTTTTCAGCTCAGATGTTGCCCTACCATCAGCACTGCATATTTAACAGCTCCTGATTTGACGCTGCATAAGCGAGCCCCATTCCGAGAGAATTCGTCGACGCTGGGATGATCGGAAGATTCAATTTGATCGAAATTAGCTGTTGACCTATTGATAGTATAATTTCACTCTTAAAAGTGGATATCAACTGATCTTAAGATCATAAAAATACAATGAAATTCATGTAAAGATATGGAACGATTTTTTTTTTAACCATGCATATAAAAACGTAGTTCCAACTGAAAGGTTGCAAATAAAACGTTTCAAAAATGTAGCTTCAAAGATTTCTAGAATTCGATAAGGACATGTTTCAACAACGTTTATACAATAATGTTTTTATAACCATTATGCAAATCGAAATAATGTTAGAAAAACATCGTAATTTAGAGGTTATTAAAACGTCCGTATGATTTCCGCATGATTAAGGTCTAATATACGTCACAGGAAGTCCAGGGGCCGTACTGTGTAACTTAGCTGCTTTGAAACATCAGTAAAAGCAAGCGCAAGTTAAGTATATACGCCCCTGAAGTACAAATGTATGAATTCCCCTCATGAATTAATTAAAAATGCACCTAGAATCCGAATGGACTTTAAGTACCCTAATAGCACACGACGTTTAAAAAACGTTAAAAATAAAACTTTAAAACGTTTCGGGAAAAGTTGATACAACGTTTTATAAACGTTTTAAAAACGTTGAAAATGTCCGCTTTTTTTGTTAGTCCGCTTTTTTTGTTATGAAAAATCACGCCAGAACAATACTGGGGGCCTAAGGTTGTTTATCACATAATTTAAATAAACGTAAATATTTATTTATTTATTAGAGAATTGTGAAAACTATCATAATCAAGCTTAGGCCCCCAGTATTGGCGTTACCATCCGGATGGTAACACCTATGAGGCTCACTATTTATAAGAAAAATGATGCAAAAGTGGTTCTGGCGTGATTTTTCATAACAAAAAAAGCGGACATTTTCAACGTATTTTGAACGTTTTTACAACGCTTATGAAACCATTTAGTGCGACGTTATAAAGTTAAAAAAAAAAACGTTTTTTAAACGTTTTTAAAACATTGTGTGCATTTAGAGTACATGGATCCATTGCTGATTTTTATCTGAAAGTATCCATATCAATTAATGATTATTATTCATAACAATGTACTTATAGTTTCGTATTTTTTATCGCTATAATCGGCACGGCAACACAACAAATGGATTCAGGTATCTTATCTTGAGCTTTCAAATTGTTAAAAAACTCGGGATTATATTACTTTGATATAGAATATTTAGTCCGTCAGATGGATTATTAAAAATATTAGACTTTTTTTTTCACAATCACGAAAATTGACGGATGTAAAGCGTCAATACGGCACGATTGTCGGAAAATTCATTCTACCCCCACTCCGAAACTGTGACGTTCTCTCTCAGCCCTCGTCAATCGTTGTTGGTGTGCAAAAAGAATAATCACGCGTTTAATATTTTTTGATAATCCATTTGACGGACTGAATATATTTTTCCCTGCAAAATGCTAATTGCGAATTGAGATGGATTTTCAGGCTGACGATCTGAGTAAAGCCGTCGAAAATTCATTAAGATTCGCCAAAATAGTTTTCGCACGAGATTGGAAAGACTTTAATTTGCGAACCGAGAGGTTCACGGCACGAGCCGTAGGCGAGGTTCTTAAATAAGCCTTTGCGATCGAGTTACAAATACTATGTTTCCTACCGAGGGTATACCAGGGTTCCAGAAAGGCCCGAGGTAGGAAAAATCCTTTTCGATTTTTTTGTGAAAATCATATGGATATTTTTAGCTCACAAGAAAAGAAAAAAAAACTTGAAACTATAATTAAACGACAATTAACGATGATTCCGCAGATAATCAAAGCCAACATGGACGGCAGCTCGCTTCGGACGGTGGTGGAGAGCCCGAAGGTCTCCGCGATCACGATAGGCACGCATACTCAAATGTCTTATTTGTACAACTTTTTCGTTTTTGTTTTTCTGCTTTTGCACGGGATACAGTTTGACTCTGCTCCTCGGGGAAGGTAATATAATCATACGTGCATGATTTTATTGCAACAGACCGCAAGGCCACGCGGATCTACTGGGCCAACGACCAGGCGAGCATCGAGTCGTCGGACTACGACGGCAGCAACCGGCAGATCGTCATCTCGATACCCATGAGCGTGATCAGCCTGACTGTGACGGACAACCAGCTCTTCTGGACGCGAGCCTCCAACTGGTCCGACATGTGCCCGTGCAGCAACGCCCTCTGGACGTGCGCCCTCTACCGGCGAACGTGCAACAACGTCACGTCCCACCGGCTGCCCTTCGACTCCCCGAGACTGCTGAGGACGTCGTTCGACCAGCGCCGGCACCTCGTCAAGAACCCCTGCGCCGGGGACGCGAACGGCGGCTGCGAGCAGCTCTGCCTGATGACAGCCGAGGGCAGCCACGGTTGCGCCTGCAGCGTAGGCTGGAGCCTCGATGCCGACGGCAGGAGTTGCTCCGGCGTGAGCAAGCTCGTCGTCTACGCCCAGGGCGAGCACCTCAGGGCGAGGATCTTGGGACTTGAGACGAACGAGTCCTTCACCGCGGCCGTCGTGCCGACGAGGTTCCGCGTGGGACGGCTGAACCGAAAGACCTGGATACACTTCGACTACAACATGGCCAGCGGGGAGCTCTACTTCAGCGACGACCTCAGCATTTACAGGATCAACCTGTTGAAGGAGCCCGTCGGGGACGACGAGGAGCAGACGGTCGTGCTCAGCGTCAGCGACGCCTATGCCATCAAGGACGTGATCTATGACTGGAGCAAGAACGGGATCATGTACGTCAAGCAGTCCCAGGACCCGTCCAGCAACCACTCGGTCGTGATGCACAGCTTCAAGCCGGACGTCAAGTCGGAGAAGACGGTGCTCACGTCCAAGTTCAAGAAGGAGGCCTACATCGACTGCCCGCACAACCTGGCGATCCAGCCAAACCACGAGTATCTATTTTTCTCGGACTACAACGGCGTCAACGACAACCTGCGCCGTGTCAGCAGCAACGGCAAGGGCCTGATACTTTGGAAGCCCTTCTACTCGAACGTCCAGCTGATATTCCTGACGATGGACTCGGAGCGGTCGAGGCTCTACTGGTCGACAAGCGTGAGCGCCTCGATGATCAAGAGCGCGAACCTCGAGGGCTCCGAGGAGGAGACCAACCAGGTGCTCAGCGTCGCCAATCTGCTTTACGCGGGCGTCAAGGATCACTGGCTCTACGTGGGCAATCACACGGAGATATGGGCGGTCAGGCGTGACAACGGGGCCGATCCCGTGAGGCTCGTCAAGAAGAGGTTGCAGCAGCAGAGGACGGCCAAGACGACGTACGAGCTTATCCACGGACTGAGAATATACAGCCTGGCGGCGCGAAACGTCACCTAGTGTACGTAGTTACTTTATTCTGCGGAAGAACAAAAAAGAAAGAAGCCTTTGTAAAATATACACCTTCATATTACGAGGAAATTTTATTCGTTTCATCTTTTTTTTCTTCTATCCTATTTGGACATCGTTTTTTCCGCTTCAACGTGGCATGCTGCGAGTAGCATAAGTTACAGAAGTATTCGGTTATTATACTCTCAATAGTTGCAAGTGTATCAATGTTGACGAGTGTCGAGAGGAAAAGTACGTCGAATGTCGGCGTACCCTCTCGTTGGGCGTGATTCACGCGCCAATGTACAAACTTTAACGTTAAAATATACACATTCAATAAAACCACCCCCCCCCCCCCCCCCCCGTTTCCTATCATCATTTTATGTTCATATTACAGCTAACGATGATCTTCACGATTATGAAAATAGGTACAAAATTAAACTAATATTCACTAAACGATAAAGTTGTTTTGGT
Source organism: Copidosoma aretas (assembly GCA_030522625.1). Classification (NCBI taxonomy): domain Eukaryota; kingdom Metazoa; phylum Arthropoda; class Insecta; order Hymenoptera; family Encyrtidae; genus Copidosoma; species Copidosoma aretas. The sequence goes on from JAPYYV010016485.1 coordinate 13,884, forward strand.
GCTTCTCAATGTGACGATCCCCACGCGCGCGCTACATATAACACGCGCCTAATATTTCTTTATAGACTTTCTAATAAGTGCTAATCTCTGTTTGTGTGCTTCTGTCACGGTTGCTCTCTTGTAAGGGCGTATCTCGTCCGTGCCAAAGCCAGGTATCCACATGTTCCAATTTTTTTCTGAAAAATATAAGCCACTATTATTCACAGCCAAACTTGGATGGGCGTGATAGCTGGGATGGGATGTGAATTCCTTACCCAAGTGTAACTGCACGTCTTTGACTTCAACTGTGTTTGCATGGCGGTGCTTGGCTAGCAAACATGCAGCATTGATTGTTGTTTCTACAAAATCATCGGCCAACTGCAGAAGCATCTCTTCGACCTCTTCGTCAAGCTGTTCTGTAGGGTCAACTTCTTTCACCAAATCTTGTAGTCTGGTTTTAGTCAAGAACTGTAATTAAAATATAGTTGTTTGAAGAATGTAATCCAACAAAGTGATGCTATGATTTATTTATTTGAAACCTGAGGGCAGTCCATCACTGTATTCTGACTACTGGACAGCGATTGAGATTTGACAGTTTGAGAGAGCGTTTGCTGAGACTGAGCAGACAATGTTGACGTTGGCAAACTAGTCTGCGATGTGGCATTAGTTGAGGTCATTGTTGGTGCCATTGTTGCTGGTGTATCCTGAACCATGGGAGTGGGTTGTGTGCTGGGCATTTCTTGTGACATTTCTGAGAAAAACAATACACTTTTTACAAAACTGCACTAAAGTTTTTATTGTTTACAGAGCTATCAACATAGCCTTTGTTTATGGAATTGATGTCGTCCCGTTCGATTTGATGCAACAAAGAAAATTGAAATGCTATCAAAAATTCAACGATGCCAGTGATGGCAACAGACAAACGATACATGCAAAATCCCGCTGTAGCGTGTAATCAACGAACATGAAATCCTAATGCTCTTTTGTAAATAAATAGCAAAAAATCAACCCATTTTGACATTATCACTAGTTAAAATTGACACTTTGATCATATTTTAATTGAAAATAACCTTAAAACGTACTTTCTGCTTGAAACACACAAGACGACCTTTTGGTTCGATTCATATTTCATACGAGTTGATTTGGTTCGTCTGTTTCTCGTTTCAAGAATCACCAATAACGCGCGACATTTAAAATAATTGTACAAAAATGTTTTGATATATTACAGTAAAGGCAATAAATAAGTTATAAAAAATCTGAATACATATTTTGTGTGTACTTATAGATTACAGCTTTATTCTTGGTTTCGAGTTTCAAATTGTTTTAAGCTTAGAGCATACACTAGTTCTAAGTGATATGAAATGTAGGTGCGTACGCATTGATATAGCGGTTCGGTTTCCACTTTTGACAAGACGTCTATGAAAAGTATATATATACGAATAAACCTATTATATGTGTATATAGTAATGGATTTTGGATTATACTTCTGCTAAATTCTGCTGCATGAGCACGTTGTTTAGAGGTTTCGTCTTTTTCCGCGGCTTTTGATGGCTGTTTTCAGTTTTGGTACTCCAATCATGAGATTTTCTCAATAAGTAATGATTTATCATCTGTATCGATGGCTTGTTGAGGTAATGTTTAATTATGTACGTACATCGTGTCATTTCAAATGTATATCGAAATCTGACGCAATTCCGGCCAACATGCTGATATTTTTTACTCTTTACTTTATATTAGTTTGTGTGTACACACTGCAATTAAGATAATGGCAGTAAATTTATTCAATTTCTCACGAGTGGTTTATTGCAGAAAACATGTAACCTGTATCATTTAAAATTCAAGTTAATAAAGTCTGCGGTATGTACTTATTTCAGAGAACTTAACTGGACCGCAAGACTCCTACACATCACCCGATGTCGAAGTTGTAACGCCCGTGAGATGCTCCTCTTCTGCCCGACCTGTGCTAACGTTCTACACGTCGAAGAATGCACGTCAACCGAACAGTGCTCGTTTCGCTTTGCCTGTAACACCTGTCCCTACATTTACAACATAAATCGTCGAGTGAGCACCAAAACTTATCCAAAACTCAAGCAGGTGGATGACGTAATGGGCGGTGCTGACGCTTGGAAGAACGTAGACTCGACCAAAGAGAGGTGTCCCAAGTGTTCCCACGATAGGGCTTACTTCATGCAGATACAGACTCGCTCTGCCGACGAGCCCATGACCATTTTCTACAGGTGCTGCAATTCTCTGTGCAATCACCAGTGGCGCGATTAAGACAGTCTTTAAGATAGGTAAACAAATGTAAAATCGATTTGACTTGCAGATAATTGCAATTTTCATGGTCTTTTCAGTTCTCAAATCACAAGGTAATGAGATTTTTTGGCTGTCTTTTCACCAGAGCAGCTAATCCATCGACCATGGGGCCAATAAAGCATCGTCTGAATGGGGCACACGACACTCTATACTTTTTGCCAAAAAACAAGTCTTGGTACTGTGGTGGTTATCGTAGCGCAGCTGTAGCTGCCGAACTCATAAGAACGGGCAAAATTGTTGCCTTGCCTACTGACACTGTTTATGGTCTGGCAGGTCTTGCCCAGAGCGAATCTTCAGTTGCAAGGTTGTACGAAATCAAAGAGAGGAACTTGGCAAATCCGTTTGCTATATGGTATGATATAATAGTGATTGGTTTACGTAATTACAAATTATTCATGTACGTTATGACTAATTGCCATTTGGATTTTTATTTAGTCTCTGCGATGTCCAGGATATTGAAACCTGGGCACATGTAGAAGACTTGCCCAAAGGACTTGTCGAGACACTGCTCCCTGGCCCTACGACGATTGTCCTCAAACGCAAAGATACACTAAACCCAAAACTTAATCCAGGAGTTCAGAATGTTGGCATTAGAATACCACAATACGATTTTGTGCGCAGTGTTGTTAAGATGGTCAATCAGCCATTGGCTCTTACAAGCGCCAACAAAAGTAAAACTCAAAGTTCCTTACACCCCAATGAATTCGAGGATCTGTGGTCTGATATCGACGGCATTTTCTATGAAAAAATGAGCATAGGTCACCTAAAAAAATTCTGGAGAAATGGCTCTACTATAGTGAATCTATCAGTGGTGGGTGAATTTAAGATCCTTCGGAAGGGTATCGGCTATTTGACCACTAAAAGAATTTTGAGGACGTTTGGCCTGAAGGAACGGTTTAAAGAAAAAAAAACTCCAGATGCTGAAAGTGAAGCAGAGAGCAGTGAGTCGGAATCCGAAGAAGTGGAAGAAGCTGAAGCTAGAGCATCAGCTTGAAAAAGACATTTGCGTAAAGCGTAAAATGTTGCCACATTTTGTGTTTTGTTATTTAATAATAAAATTGCAATTTTTTGTATTGAATAATTAAAATGTGATTCTTATTTAATGATTGAATTACTTTTATAACATTAAAATTGTCAAAAGAGAGAATTACTTCAAAAAAAAAGAAGGCATTAATGTCATACAGTCAAGAGTAGTCATATATTTTTGGGACAGATAACCCAATTTCCACGATTTTATAAATCCCGATAAATATACGCATCCAATAAAATTTTTATGTGAAATAATGTGTGTCTTACACCCGGAAGTCATCATAGAAACCTATTGACTAATTTTATCGGTGTATATAATTTTCTTCTTGTTCCTGAATGATAGGAATTATGATGCTTTGTAAGAAAAGTTATTTCTTTCAAATACTTTTATAATTGTATAGTTATTTTATAAGGACACATGAAAAGAACAAAATTTGCTCACTAAAATGCATATTATTTCAAGTAATCGCAGTTTTCGTCACTAACGTAGGTACATCTCTCCAGGGTGATCCCTGGACTGTTAGGATCGCCCTGTCCAGATGCACATTATAGTGGCGAATGCTCTATTTTTCCTATACCGTGGGCGCACCAGACGCTCAAAAACGCCCGAGGTGCGAAATAAAATTATTTTAATTCGAATAATTACTTACCGACTTACTTTTAATGAACATTTGTGAATATTTTTTTACTAAGACAGCATGTAGGTACAGCGGAAGGTGATTCTTTCCCTCAAGAATTATCAATTACGATTCCAATGACGGTCAACCATGAAAAGGTTATAAGAGATGGTAGGTAACATGACATTGTTGACAGCATTTAACAACACGTTCAGGAAAGAATCACCTTCCGCTGTACCTCGCTAATCAAGTAGAGTAAGTTAAAAAATTGCTGCTAATTTATTGGCACAAAGCTTCCTCAGTCACAGGTTCCACTTCTTTTTTTCTTCATACAAATACGTTATTTTTTAAGAAATTTATGATCTTCAAGACTTTCTACCACAAAATATTCTAAAACAACGTTTGACAACAAAGAATCCCTTTAAAAAAAACAAATTTCTGGAATCGATGAAATCTAAATGATAAAAAATGAATTGATGAAATTGAATTTTTATTTTTTAGCGGTGATGGGTGATCCAAAAACAAATAAAAAACTTATAGAATATCTATCGTAAAATATCCTAAAACAACGATAAATATCTTTCAAATATATTTATTCGAAAAAAATCAAGTTTAAAAAATCATGAAAATAAAAATAAAAAAATAGAATGAATCGAAATTTTTGGTTTCGAGAAGTGATATGTATTCAAAAACAAATAAAATACGCCCGAGATTATTAAAATCAATCATAGAAATCCTGAGATATGACTAATTATATACATTCCCCACGCACACCCAGCTACTCCGTTAGTTTTATCTTAATACGTTTTTTTGTATAAAATTCAATGATTTTTCGTTATTCCTTTTGTAAAATGTTCACAAGTAAGAGTAAATAGCTTAAAAATCATCTTTTCCAAAAAAAATCGATAAAATAAAAAAAATAAATAGACAGCAAAACTCGAATTTTTTTTCAGCGGTGACAGAAATTCAAAAACAAAAAAAATAAGCCCCGAGAATCCTGAGATGCAACTGATCACACACACACAAACACAGACGGAAATTTTCCCAAAATAGTATATTTAGATTCTAAATTTTATAAAACGTATTTATAGCATATATGTTATCTCGACATATGATTTTTCGTCTATAACAAAGCTTCCTCTACGAGAAAGCAAAAAGTAGAAACTCATATTTTGAATGTCTCGATTGACTGCGCGACTCACAAGGAATTTCAGCTTTGGAGGCTTTTCTTTTCACCTTTTAAAAATTGGAGTTTCTCCTATTTTTTAAAACAGGTATAACTTTGTATCTGAGAGAGCAGATTTCTCCGATAAAAATATTCGATTTTTTAATTTTATTATTTCCGTTTACATTAATAAATGTTTATTAAAATTAGGTTGGTAAATCGTTTGATTTAAAAAAAGTAATTTACTAAAAAAAAATACGTACTTTAATTAGTCTATTTTTCTTTAAATATGACTACTGACCGAAGTTGGTCGTGAGAGAGTCCGAACATTATCATATCGTGAGAATTCCACAAGTTGGATGTGTAGCGCTTCCATTTTTTGTTTAGTGCACCAACAGTCAGGGCCGGATTTATACAAAGGAGGGCCCTAGGCCAATTGTTGTGGGGGCCTATTTAAGGTGAGTATGTAAACTTGCATATCAATAACAGCAAGATAGTGAAGATGACTACTAAAAAAAACTAAAAAACTCAAAGAGTAAATTGTAAGTAGGATAATTTACTTTAATAATATTACTCAATAATGACTGGTACTTTTTATTTATAAATTTTATTACAATAATACTTTACGAGCCTTTCTTTCAGCGAAATCGTCTATAATTACATTAAAGTTGATTTCTCTTAGAAGATCGCTTTCAATGCTCATAAGGGAAAGATCGTTTAAACGGCCTTGTTCCATGGAAGTCTTTAATCGATTATTTATAATTTTTAATTTTGAAAAACCTCTTTCACCCGTACAATTTGTTGTGAGCAAGACAAAATATATTCT
>JAPYYV010016486.1:0-11601 GCA_030522625.1 Copidosoma aretas
ATCATCATTACCATCATCCTTATCATCACCATCATTTTCATCATCATCTTTATCTTTATAATCATTTACATCATCATTCGTATCATTCTTGTCGTCGACATCATCATTATCATGAGAAACTCTACACCATTATCATGATCATTATCATTTGCATTATGATAATCATATATATCATCAGCATCATCATTGTCATCATCATAATTATGACTTTAATTATCATCATCATCATCAATATAATAATCCTCATCATTAGAGTCATCATCATCGTCATCATGAGCCTCATCGACTCTATCATCATCTTTATCATCATTATTATAATCATCATCATTATTATCATAATCACCATCACCTTCATCATCAATAATTTCATCATCATCAATATTATCATTATTATCACACTCATCATCATCATTAACATCATGATCATCATCATAATTATCATTATTATTATCATCATCATCATCATCATTATTATAATGATAATCGTCATCTTTTTTGTCATTTTCTTCATAATCATCATGAACATTATCTGTATCATCATAAATATCATCATCATCAACATCATGACCCTTATTATTATAATAATCAACAGCATCATCATTGTCATCTATATGATTTGTATCAGGATCATTAATTTCATCATCATCATCATTATCATCATGTACATGATCATCATCAGTGTTATTATCGTAATCATTATTTTAATCATCATTATTATCATTATCATTATCATCATGCCATTAACTGCATCATTATTTTTATCAATATCATAATTATTATCATTTGCATAGTTATAATCATCATTATAATCATCATCCTTAGCCCTATCATCATCATAATCGTCATCAGAATTATCATCGTCGCCATCATGATTATTATTATTATCATTATTATCATAATTATTATAATACTCTCTTTATTATTATCATTATCATTATTAATATGAACGTTTATCATCATTAACACCAAAATCATCATCGTCGCCATAATAATCACTTTCATTATTATCATTATTATCACTATTATCTTCATCATCATTAGCATGAGTGTTATAATCATCATCATCATAATCATAGTATTTATCATTAAAATCACCGTTATCACTTCCATTAACATCATCATAATCATCATTATTATTATCAGTATCATTATCATTATTATTGCAATCACCGTCATCATCTTAATCAAAATTATTATCAGTATCATCATCGTACTTTTTATCACGATCATCATATTCTTTATAATAATAATCATCATCATAATCATTATCATCATCGTCATCATTATATTCAATATATTAATAATAATTATCAACATTCTATAATCCATTATCATAAAAATTATCATCATCATCGTCAATATCAAAAGATTCATTATTATGTTCCTTCATATTATAGATTTCATCATTTTCATTATCATTATCATCATTATCATCATTATCACTATCCTTGTGATCGTCTTCATCATTATCATCATAATCATCATCTTTATCATCATTATCATTGCAATAATTACGATCATTATAATCATCATCTATATCAAAATTATTATCAGCACCATCATCGTCAAAATCATTATCATCATCAATATCATCATCATCATTAATATTATTATTATGATTATAATAATCATCATCGTTAACATCATAATTATATACATTTCGAAAATTATTATCAATATCAACACGATCATTATTATAAACATTCTGTTCATAATCATCATCATTATAATCATTTTCATCATTATAATCATAGTTATCATTATAAACATCATCATTAGTATCATCATTTTCATGATTATTATCCTCATAAAAATTATTATCATTAGTCTTATAATCTTTATCATAATAATAATTTTTATGATCATCATTATCATCATCATCATCAATTGTCTTTATGATCATTATAATCATTCTCATCATCTATATAGTCATCGTCATAATCATTATGATCATCAGTATCATCATTATAATCATCATGATCGTCATCAACATCATCATTATTAGGATGATAATCATCCTTCTTATCATAATTGATATGATTATCATCATCATGATCATTATCAGCATCAGTATGATTAATATTATCATCGGCATCATTACTAATATCATTATAATAATCATAAGCATTATCATTGTCATCATTATGATCTTTATCAGGATCATTAATATCATCAATATTATCTTCATTATCAACATAATTAATAACATTTTTATCACCATAATCATGAATCTCGACATTAGTTGATTATCATAATTATTGTTTTTATAGTCATTAACATCAATTTATTCATCATCATAAATTTAATTCTTATAATTATTATCATAACTATCATTATTATCATAAGTATTATTATAATTATTATTCTTATCATCATAAGATGTGTTACTATCATTATCATTATCGGCATCATCATCGTCATAATTATAAAGATTATAATTATCATGATTATCATCAACATGATCTCCATTATCGTTATTTTCTTCATGTTTATTATTAATAATTTTATAATCATTATAATTATCATTATTATCATCATCATTATCAATATCATAATTAACATCATCATTATCGTTATTATTATTCCCATCATCCGTATTATCATTACCATAAATTTTATTGTAATCATCATCATTATTATAATCATTGACATTTTTATCATGATTATATTAATCATTATCATTAGCATCATAACTATCATCATAACTATCACCATTATCATCATAATGTTCATAAGTAACTTTATCAAAATCAAAATGATAATCATTATTATCATTTTCATCATCATCATCAACATCATCTCTATCATCGTTATTTTGATCATGTTTATCATTATCCATATTGTAATCATTATAATTATCATTATTATAATTAATAAAATATCATTATCATGAAAATTATCACCATTATAATTTTTATCATCGAGATCATCATCAGTATTATCATCGTACTTATTATTATTATTATCATATTCTTCATTATTATCATCATCATTACCATCATCAACCACCTAATAATTATTATCATTGCCATAATCACTATCAACAGTATCATTATATTCATCATCATCCTTATTCTTATTATAGATATTATCATCATCATTATTATAACTATCATTATCATCATCATTACTATCCTTGTAATCATCTTTATCAGTATCATTATCATCATCGTCATCATTGTCATCATCATTAAAATTATTCTTAAATTTTTCATTACCATCACTATCATCTTCATCATCATTATTATAATTTTTGTTATCATCATAATCATTATTATCATCATCACCATAGACATTATAATCAAAATCATCATTATTATAATCAGCATCATTATAATCGTCGTTATCATCATGATCACTATCATTATGATGGTCACGATCCACATTATTATCGTGACTATCATCATGATCAGGATTATTAATACTGTTTTTACTATAATCATAATAATCATCATCCTCATCGTAATCATTATTACTATTGTTAACCTCATTATCAACATAATCATTATCATTATCATAATAATTTACACCATTATTATTGTCATTATCATAATCCTTATCATCATTATAATCATCATCATCATTATCATTATAAACATTTCATTGACCAACATCATCATTATCATTACCATCATTAAGAACATTCTAAATAATTATCATCATCATCATTATGATCGTTATCATCATAATCATTATCATCAACACCATCACCATTATCATCATTTCTAATTATCATTATCGACATTAGGATTATTATCATTCTTAACATAATCGTCATCATCATCATCATCGTCATTATTATTATTATTACTATCGTTATTATTATTATTTATAGCGTCATCATCATCATCATCATTACTATTATGATCATAATTATCGTCATTATAACTATCATTACCATTATGATCTGTATCATCATTGTCCATATTTGCACCATAATCACTATCATCATTATCATCATATTATTTATTATTATTATCATTTTCGTATTTATTATTATCATTTGCATCATTACAATAATTATTATCATCAGCATCATCACTATCATCATCTTAATCATCATTTGCATTACAATCGTCATCAACATGATCATTATCGTCATCATCATTATCATTACTGTCATGTTTATGATCATTTTTATTATTATTGTCATCATTATAATCATAAGCGTAAGCGTAATTATCGTCATTACCATCATTATTGTCATCATTATGATCATCATTATCATTATCATCATCATCATTATTATCTTTATTATCATCATCATTAACATTATTGTCATAATGATCGTAATTTTAATCATCATCATTTTTTTAATCATTATTATTATTTTAATCTTCCGCATCATAACTTTCATCATAGTTTTCATAATCATCATAATCATTATCGGTCCCATCGTGGTCGTTATTTTAATATTCATTATTATCATTATTGTATTAATAATAAATAATTTCCTTATCACCGTTTTTCTCATTTTTGTCATTACTATTATCATCTTTATCATCATCATTATTACCGTCATCTTTATGATCATTATTGTTGTCATTATAATCATTATAATCATAAGCATCAGAAAATTTATCGTTATAATCATCATCATCACTATCATCATCATAATCATTATCAGCATTATCATCGTCATCATTATGATCACTATCATGATTCTAATTATGATCATCATTATAATCATAATCATCTTCATTATTATCATCGTCATCATCATTATTATGATCTTTATTACTGTTATTTGATTATCATTATCATCATGAGAATCATCATTATAATTATTACGATCATTATCACCATAATCATTATCATAGATAATTTCTTATGCTAAACAATGACTTTAACATTTATTGTCTCATATTAATTGTTCTTTACGTTCGAAATCTTCACTGCAGATTTCGGAAAAAAAACGATTTTCTTTTTGTTTAATTCATTTAACCTCTTTGTAAAACTATTTGATAATTCGCTTTCGATAACTTTTTTCTTCTTATATTCGTTGTTTTTTAGATATTGTTATATAATTAAAAATTACACTATTTTAAGAATTGTCTTCTAACAAAATTGTACATTACTCATCTAGGGAGAAAAAGTAAAGAATGTCTCAGTACACAAGCATTTGACGCCCGGGGCGCAGCTCAGGGTAATAAGCATGTGTTTTAAGGCTTTATCTATTTCGTCTTGAGGGTTGTATACGATTTTTCAACAATCCTGCGCCGAAAGGAGAGATTTTTGTTTCGCAAAGCGGGACTAAAATTCCTTTTTTCGGCACAGTACAGTGAAAAAACCTTTTTTTAAGCTCGCCTGTAGGACTTTTCCGAACAGGTCTGTATGTGCATGAAGATATTTTGTGTTCCCTAAAGATCGTCGAATCTTATTTGTCATCGGAAATATTCGGTTTGTCCAATGGGTCTGATCACGAGACTGCACTCTTGACACTTTTTGCACTGAAACTAGGAGGTGCATTTTTCATGGTGAGATGATAAGTTTACAAGCATCGTTTTCTATAAGGATGGGATACGTATAAGTATTCTATTAATAGTGGTTCATAAATAAAAGTACTTAAAGAAGACATATTTTTTATAGGCTACTTGACCAGTGTGGTCCGGATAAGTGTGGTTTCGAATGTTACTTTACAATGATTCCGTAAGAAGCCTTTTGTCCACTCTAAATGTCATACTATTAGAGTCAAGACCTTTTGTTCAAGCTTTATTCCGTCATATTGTATCTGAAGTCTGATGGCAACCTTAGTCTTAACGTCTTGCTAAATCTGGTATTGACCATGAGCAAATGCAGTACGCGGTTCTAAATAGTGACATAGACTGTCGTAACTTATTACTGCTGATTTATGAAAGTTCTATTTGCAATTATAAGTTCTCTATAATCAAGTGACTACATCTAACCCTCAATAAGGAACGAGGACTAAGTCCGCAAAATAGACCTACGTTTTTAGCTGTCAAGCCTAATTATCATCTTATTTTCAGCTGCTGTCCGTCTTTTAGCGGCCTACGATGTCTGCTGGCCTAGTCACTTACCGTAAGGCTATCAAGATGCAGCGGTAAGTAAAGCATCACGAAAAGTCTGTGTCACGTTTGAATAAAATAGAAAGGGATTACAAGGACTAGTTGCAAGATGGTCACGGAAGTGTTTGGTATTTAGGTAAACTTGTGATGTGTACCAAATGTGGATGTTCCGAAACAAGTCATGTATGGGCATGCGTAAGACAAGATTACGAGCAGAAATAGTCTCTAGAGTAGTTGTGCAGCTAAGAAAAGGATAATCCAAGATTGCAACACAGGACTTGAATCTAAAGGACTTATAGCACCAAAATAGTGTGTTAGTTAAAAAAACGGTGCACTGGCTGCAGCCTGGAGTTTATATAGATACTGAGTCGTGGGAGAAATCGCGTGCATAAAAGTGCTAGTGTGTGCGTATGTACATGCCCATAGAGTGAAAAATTAAGGGAAAGGGTCCCCTCGTGAAATTGTGGTATTTTTCCAGTGTCTGCAAAGTAGAGAGCGTTACGCTGAGTCATCGCCGTGCTTGATTATGTGTAACCAGGTATCAGTGTTGATGTATCGCAAGTAAGCAGTTACAACATTAGACATATGCACGCGTCGCATTTCTAAGTGTATCTTATTGTGTTTATAATATTACAGCAGTGTTAAGATTTATAGATGAATAAATAAATAGATGTATTAGTGTATAGATTAATAAATATTGGGTGGATCGGTGAGTATGTAGATGGATGGATGGATGGATGAATGGATAAATGGATTAAGGGATGGATGGATAGATGGATAAATGGATGGATCTAACGGCTTCTAGGCCCTTTTTACTTAAGATTCTTATCTAGCACCCGCATTTGCTTCTTGCCGGGTTTCCAAATCTGCTTACATTCCTGTTTCTGGGTAACCTTCTTGTCATTCACTAGAAACTATTTTGATGCTAGCATTCATATTTGCTTCCGTTTTCCTTTCCTTTCAAGTCTCTTGCCGACGGATAGATAGATAATTGGTTCTATCGATTGATTATTCCTTCATTCGTGCAGAAGTTTGAGATAAGATAATAATTCGATGGGCTGGTTCACAGGTGATGTAATAGTAAAGTTCCAGATAAAATTCTTTTTAAAATAGGTAAGCATGTTATTCTGTAGGGTATGAAATCAGTCAAAGTTTCTTTGTTAGATCACAGATAGGTGCTCTAGACACTATAATTGGTGCCAGTGCAGTATGCGCTCCACCCCTCATACTACTAGTTCAGTATGCGCTCCACCCGCCGTGTTACTAGTGCAGTATGTGCTCCACCGTCTTCTATTGTTGTTAAAGATGATTATTCAATATTATATCGTAGTTACAATGTGAGCTTGTTAGAGTTACCCAGAAGACACCACGAGGAGGTCGGCTCACACGTCTTCAAAAAATTATTATTGTGTTCTTGTTATTCTCTGTTTATCCACCTCAATGTTGTTTCGGCATATATTATGTTGTTTACACAAACGTTGTCTGCTTCTAGTCCAAAGTATGTAAAAACACAAGCTCTATAATCTGACTTAACGTCAGACTGCTATTTAGTAGGCCATTAATATCAGTATAAAAAAAAACTCATTACCAGTGCGGATAGTTCGAGTCGTATGACATGTCTTTTTCAGGCAACGAAGCACCGGAATCCACTCTCCACCGCGAGTTTTTCGACGTTTTCGCGCCATTTTGCTGCCACATTTACAACACGGCTTATCACTGTCTGGATTCCGAAGCAAACCCTTATTCTGCAAAAAAATGTCGCACGCGATCTCTGAATTAACAACAGTGGTGTAAAATTCCTTTAGCAACATGTTTAACAATAACGTGAGCTGATTTAAACGTTTTCTTTGCTGGCTACAGCGAGACTGACTAGCTAACAAACACAGCTGAGTAATACAATGCACGAATAAATGTATACAATAATATGTAGATAAGAAGGTCTGATGAGTATGTCGAATTCCGAAGAAATATTATAAGTTGTAATTGTATAACACGATATTATAAATAACTGTGTGTAAAAGCAAGTCGATCGTACACTTAAGCGGTGGATCACCGGTGAAGCACATAATAGCGGTGGAGCGCATACTGCACCGGCACCCTATAATTAAGTATCAATTGTATCTATTACTGTAAGAAAAAAAGTAACAGTGGCAGATATAACAGGACAAGCTTCAAGTAAATAATTTTTAGAATTAATAAAAAAAATATAGTAATTATTTGATTACATAAATATGATAGTGTTTCATACATCAATAATAAGTATACTAACACATTATTATTTAATACATCACAGTCAGTCGAAAAATTGCATCATATACATTCACAGGATCATCTTGCAAAGCCCTTGTACTGAGTAAATTAAGAAAAGTAAGATTTTTTCATACGGCCCGACTAGATCTGACTCGACTATAGGGTATGTTGGGAGTTTAAGTGGGATAGAATTTCAGAATTTGGCTTCACACACGAAGAAATATAATATCACACTTTTTATCAGCACAAAAGGCATTGTTAGCATTTTAGGCTGGCCTCTCTGGCCGTAGGTTTTTTTTCCAAAAATGGCTCTTCGAAGGGAGGGTCCCACAGACACAAGATCATGAACAGTATGATAGCTGTAATGTAATTGTGCATAGAGTTAACGCAAAGCCGACCAAGCAAGCATCTATGCTAAGTGATGTGCTTATTTCTCTGTGCTTCTACTACATATCTATTACTGAAACTTTGTCAGACCTGTAATCTATGTTCTTGCTTCGGTGATGCAGGCTGTATAGCGTACGATTACATTTCTCCGTAATGGTGGCAGTTAGGTGCTACGACGTAAACTTTAAAATGATATCAAAATGCCCCTTTTTTTTATTGCTGAGATTAGCGTGGTGAAGGCTGCTTGTACAAAGCTCGTTAATGAGTCTCTTAGAGCCAAATAGAATGGCTTGTGTCTCCCTAGTATAAGGCCAGAAAAAAAGTATGCGCCCAGATGCCGAGATGTGGCCTGCGTCAACGTAGCTACTTCAGCTGTAAGTACATCCTTATGCACATCATAAGGCAATCAAAGGTCATCTGCATACATGATGTGTCTGACCTTGACAGGAGCAAGAACGTCGCCCAAGTCTATAGCAGTCAGGCACTGCAATAAGAGACTCAGGACTAAGCTTTAGGGAATCCTTACATATGTGCCGATTCACAGGGTGCCACTGTCAGCATAGGTTCTTACTTTGCTACCTGGCCTTTGTATAAAAGGTGACTAACAGAAGTGTGCCCCTGGTAAAGCTCTACGGCCTTTATATCTTGAAAAGATAAGGGTCAGAGCCGTACCTAATTCCTTGTTAATGTCTATCAACAATGGCGATGTTACTTACCCCCTGTGAGTATTGAAGCAAATTTTATCAGTAAGTTTCAGGGGATAAGTCTGCGATAAAAAGTGTCATCCGAACCAGGGAGAAAAATATCAAGAATCTGGTTTCACACCAGATACTCCGACATCTAATGGTAAGGAAGTCCTTCAAGTACATGTGATAGCTAGCAAAGCCGAAAAAAAGGTCGAAAGTACGACGATTTTTCGGCGAACATTTTTAATATTACTACGCAATCACGTTTTCAGGAGTCTAGAAACGTACATTCTGCAAAAGGTAGGATAAATTACTTAAAACATTGTAGCGCAAAAATTAGTAGTGTATTAACCAGAACTCTTGTGGAAACCTATTCTTACAGCGAGCCTGCAATGTGTAGTGCAGAAACACGAGAATAGCGTAGTTCATAAACCTTAAAACATAATTTTTCTTTCTCGTAGACTTTGAAATCCTGGTATAATCAAAAGGATTTCCGCCGACAGATATTGACAGCCCCACAAACTTTTTGTCAAGTGCATTGGGCATAACCCCACTGAGACCCACCTTTTTACTGAAAGCCACCGTGGGCTGTGCAGCTCACGCCATATGCTGTTAGTTCGGTGCACTTTCTTGATCTTACCCCAATAAACTATCGGTAACAGTAAGCAAATAAGTCTACTTACGAAAGTGCTGAGTGTTAAGTACAAGTTCCGTTTTATTGCTGCACCTGAATTGTCTATATTACTACCAATCTAATTGTATGTAGCATCACAACTGCGGTAGAGTTGCAATTTATCATCGATAATTCGTAGTTTCTGTCCCTTGCATCGGAAAATAGGTTAAAAAGGTCTCAAAGGCTCGATACCCTTCATTAGATAGGTTGTAGCCAAGTATCATGTTGTCCAGGCTAGCCAGTGTCACATCTAGAACATTAGAACATTGCACTGTTTCTCCTCTATTATGTATTCGAATTTTCTGTAAAAGTTCAAACACATGCCCCTGGACTCCTGAGAAATGCTTAGCGAAAAAAACAGAAAGAGGGACGGATAAAAAGATAGAAGGAAAGATATAGCTAGCGATGGGCCACCGTAGCCAATAGAAAGCACAGGTGAGCTTACGACACTCCGATTATTGAAAATAGTCAGTGTGGTTTTTCTATTTTTAATCGAAGCCTTTGGCTATTGGAGTGTGACTTACATAGCGTAGTGGTGGGACCTGAGTGTGTTGTTGGTGTTAGCGTGTTTAAATCACTTGGTAGTCGGCATGTGGCTGACGCCAAGTGGGGCGGAAAGAATAATGGCCAAATTAAATGTTTGATCTGGTTTTTGCCATAAGTAAATATGATTTTAGGACCTGATTCGTTTACAGATGAAAAAAAAACATATGTAAGGTATAAATATGTATATATGCATATATATTTATACATATAGTTAATTTAGATAACCAAAATCCTTCGGATACGTAAAAACGTTGTGAATATCAATCCATTTCAACTTTGTGAGGGGGTCACTTTTTCACAAAGGAGTAGGTCAAAGTACCCGAGTGGCATCACAGTCCTTTTCCCGTATCTGCGTAAATTCTTGCCGTCGGAAAACGTGCAGAGAACCCCATGAAGGAATGCAAGTAGTAGATATATACATATACATAGTAGAGTGTTGACAGCGTCACGCGAGCGGGAATAGGGCTTGCGACCAGTACCAGCTCGTGCTTCGGCTAAGCGACACGCGTCGCGGGAGCAGTAGGAAAAGACAGCTGCAGCGATCCGAGAGAGAGAGAGAGAGAGAGAGAGAGAAGCACAACACAGCAGCATAGCAGAGGAGGCAACGGCATCATCCACGGGAGCCCCGCACTAGACTTTCTGCGTGTGGCCGCATCGTCACCGAGGTCGTGATCTGTGCCACCCCCGCTGTCCAAGCAGCCACCGCCGTCTTCTGGAAGCGGAGGTGCAGACAAGAAGAGCGTGGAG
The DNA here is from genome assembly GCA_030522625.1 of Copidosoma aretas. Taxonomy (NCBI): domain Eukaryota; kingdom Metazoa; phylum Arthropoda; class Insecta; order Hymenoptera; family Encyrtidae; genus Copidosoma; species Copidosoma aretas. The sequence continues at coordinate 11,316 of JAPYYV010016486.1, forward strand.
GGAGCCCGGACGCTTTTGTGACGACGATCGAGAGTAGGGTAGAGGTACAGTGCTAGGCCTTCTCCGGTGCGTGTCCTTCGTTAAGGCTGTGTATGCGTAAGATAGGGAGAGAAGAGTAGAGGTGCGTACCTGGTGCAAGTACCAGAGCGCGTATAGAAGTGAGCGTAGAGTGTGTGTGTCGCCATTTTTTGTTGTTGGCGTAGTTAGTCTGGGTGTACATTTTGAGAGTAGGTGAAAACAAGGGGGCATCGTCGCAGAGGGAATTTCTCGCGGTTCGTCATTTTTT
>JAPYYV010016487.1:0-11387 GCA_030522625.1 Copidosoma aretas
TTTTCTGCCCTAGGGCGCAAAGTATTTTCTCGGGCCCAAAGTGTGCCCACGGGCGCAAAATTGCACTTTGCGCCCTCGGCAAGAAAAATATTATACGAGACTCGGGTACAAAAGTAAAACAAGCGCGCCCTTCGGGCGCTCAATTTTTTACTTTCCGCCCTAGTGGCGTAATGTACTATTACAGCCATGTTTCGGAAGAGCTTTTTTCGGTTTTTTTCATATTACAAAAAAAGTTATCAACCGATCTTTTTAAAATTTCGTGTATATCTTTAGGCCTATAAAAGACATTCTTTTAAAATTTCTAGTCTTAATACTCAATACGATGTCAGTCATAAAGAATTCAAAAAATGGCCAAACAATGCGGTATTTTGCAATTTATTCAAAAACGGCTGGACCAATCGGGGCTTACAAAAACTGTTTCTTTTTGTTTTTTTATTGCGCATCTTTTTCTCGGTTAACTTTTTCATGTATTTTTTACGCTTTTCCCGCAAGTCACAAAAAACCAATTCTTACAATTTTTACCTTTTTTTTTACCCCCTGGCTGACCTTGGATTGGCTTTTAAAGTTGGGGTGTTGTTTTTGACACTATAATCTACCAAAAAGAATTTGAATCCCCGAGTTATTAATTTTACTTTCGAAAAAGCTAATTTTATATGACTGAGTCGATCGTCGATATCGTCTCGTTTTTCAGATGATAGGCTATGTTGCTTTCTCTATGAAGTGATCTACAATATCTTTTGAACATGATGAAAAAATCCTTTGAAAATATAATTACCTTAAGATACTTTTCTAAGAAACAGAGATAAATAAGACTTGTTAAATGATTATTCTTTAATGTGCATGTTTGCCTGGTGAACACGATTTTTGATGATTTATGTCTAAATGATTAGTTGGTTACAAATAAATTTTATTAGCAAATATAAGGCGGAGGTTCTTTAGTGAGTTGCAAATTTTTCAAATCAATCGCATTATTTTTAACTAAAAGTTTAATTCAAGTATTCAATTTTTCTTGACATTTTCAACAAAATTTCAGTACGTGCAAAGCGCGAAAAATTTCATTCCTGCATATAATACTAACATTGAAAAAAATCAACATTATTATCAAACTTGCCTTTCCTGAAAAATGCCGTAATTTAAATGTAGCATGTGAGAAGTGAGTTTCACCAAAACATCGGTCGCGAAATTGGACAATGCGCCTTCCCAGCTATTAAAAGTAGGTCAAGGTTCAAGGCCTAGTTGAGGTGGCAATCTTTTTTTCACTTGCTAGGGCTACTTATGACTATTTTTTAACATACCTCGTTGGTTAATCTAGAAACAAATCGTGCTTTGCGTGTACTTAAATTTCGATAAAAATGCCATGGAAAATGATGTTCTTGCATATAATACTTACATCGATAAAAATTAATATCATCAAATGTTTACCATAAAATATATTTGTAACCCTTAGTATTTTACCTGTAAAAGGACTACATGTTTTACAAAGTGCCAATTTTTAGATTTTCAGTAAATCATTACACGAAATTCGCTGTATGAACATCAATTTCGTACGTTTACATCCACCTTTTCTGGTGGCAATAAAACTCTGAAGACAACATCCACACGTTTTTTAACATATTTACTTCGTCACAGCTGATGTAATCGGTAGTTAATGTCATTTGTCTATTACGCTCTTGTATAATACTAAGTTTTAGATCGTTGGTACTCAAAATTGATTACGGTTACCTGTTTGTTTTTTGAAATCATTTGGAAGATTGAGGTCTTTAAACTACTTAAACTACTTTCCCTTAATTTCAAAAGATTCTGTTTACTTGTGAAAATAGCATGAGAGACTATAAAAGTACCTCAAGTTTCGCACATATCAAGTCTATCGTCAATCTATCTCTTGGAGAACGTTTGCAGCCACCTTATAGAAATTATGCTGAAGGAAAATCTGTATTTTTATTTAATTATATTTATTTTTAAGTTTGATTGTATGTCGAAATCCCAAGAAAATCTGCACTTTTTGTGGTGAAAGATACGTTCGAAATGTGGTCCAATATATATTCGAAATTTAATCTTGTTTGTATAATAATTTATAATAATATTTGTGTTGTATTATTTATGCACGTATTCGCTCCGTGCAGCAAATTTGATACAGCGCCACCAACGGGACAAATATTCATACTAACTGACAAAACGTATACATTGCTAGTAGTAAAATTTTTTTTCTTATCATGAAGCAGTGAACATATTACTGTCGGCTCAAATCTTATACACAACACTAAAAAAACTTGACTTTATTGTAGAACATCCATTAATTCATCGAAAAAAACCAGTGAGTTCTTGGGTGTCCAAGTATAAAGTTATACTTCTTTGGCAGACAATATATGTAGGTATCGTGATTCCTCCGCTAGATATGTGGATGCAGCTGATTCCGCCGTAATTTGCACGGCGATGATCCCAGCGCTCACCCGCATACTAGGATGAATTGTACAAATCTAAAGGTCAAAATTTTTTTTAAAGTGGTGCTCATTTTTCTGTATTTATTAAAAACAACATTCGAAGCTGTTTTTGGGATAGAATTTGCGAAAAACAGGGCAAGATGTGCTTTTTGTCTCCTATCGCTTTTCGGTTTTTTTACTTTTTGATCTTTGCTGAACGAACACGAAGCTTATAAACCCAACCGGCAGGTACACACGTCAAAAACTGAAGGATATTATCTACCCATCGACATATGTAGCAACAGCACATTTTATCATTTACACCTTGACTATACAAGCAGCTTTCATACACATATAAAAAGCATACTTGTTTTTTTAAATAATTGACTAAAATAGACTTTTGCAAAATGCCGTTCATCTTTTCACCAAAAAACTTTGTAGTAGAATCGCTTGGTATATTTGTTGTGGATAGAAATAAAGTAACTCGCTGGAAAAAGAGATTTTTCAAGTACATTATGAGACGCAATGAAAATTTAATAATTCATCCATAGAACCTCATATAAATAGACCAATAATAAAAAGAAAATTATTATAGCATGAATCTTTTAAAACAAATTTTTTGTGCCCTCCGGCCGGGAAGTGCCAGTTCCGCAGCCGCTGCACGAGATGAAATCGCCGCTTTCCGATGCCGTCGTACACAAAAATAATAAAAGTGGCTTTGCGTAGGACGACAATGTATGAACAATCTGAGACTTTCTTTACTTTTCTGGCTTAGGTACGTAATATATTATCGAAAAAAATTTTAAATTCAGTAAATAATCATTTATTCATCTCAAAATTAACAAACCAATAAAAGAAAATAAATCTTAATTAATACATAGAAAAGCTGCGACTGAAATCTATTTTTTTCGACGTTTTGAAAAAATTAATAAAGTAATTTTTAATATTTTGTTATTGTACATAAACTAATATTTAAATAAATTTAATAACAAACAATAAATGAATATTTAAATTGAAAGTAAGTTACGCACCGCAATATAGAAGGAAGTGATAAGAGCTCATAAAGGCAGCTCGTGGTTATACCGCTATGGTACTCTGCTGGTATGCATAGTTTAAATCCGGTGAGAGTTTTTTTTTGTTTAGAAATTAAAAATTCATTTCCGTTACATATTTTTAAAGAGAAAAAAATGTCTATCATTGTTTTACTCCACTGCATAACGCGCTTATACAAGTATAACTTCAAAAAAGTATGAGAGGTAATGGCCCACAAGAGGCTATGTTATTTGGGATTCGAACTCCGGTCCCTCGGAATTTTTTAGACTCGGCAGCTAGCACGCTAAGCCATCAAAGCTCTTGATTTATAAGGATTATGAGAACCATATGATTAAGTTTTTTAATTATACTACGTAAACTCATAGTAATATTTTCTTCAAAAAGGCTGAATATGGTAACATGGAAGATACGACGACTGTCGTTCTTGTTAAAGACTTTTGATTTTTTTACCAAGCAAAGACGTCAGATTTATAACTGAATGGATTGCTAAAAAGAGTAGTGATTGGTTTGATATACAACTTTTATAAATAAATCGTATGTAACAATAGTGTATTTTTATGTATCTTTTTCGTGCAAAATAAGTTGCGCATAAATAAAGATAACATGCATTTCATAAAATATACTGCAGTAAATATAGCACAAATATGTAATGTATACTCAGAGTTACTTTTTCAATGCTTGAATTGTAATTTCGTGTGCTACATGATACTGCTGTTTTCAGTACATGCGTGCTTAATGTGTTTTAAAAATTTTTTTTTTGTTAGAAGTGCAGATTAATGTAACGATAAACTCATACTATTGTAAACCACAGTATAATTTGATCATAATTTTTAGATGACAAGAGTTATTCGAAAGGTACTGAAGTTACAAACGATGGAGCTGTTATAGACACCGACAAATATAGACAATGTAAGCAAGTACAGGGACATTTGCACCAGATGAGCAGACTAAATGATGCAGTGGGAGATAACCGCTTACTTGGTTTGGTGAGGGATGCCATGGCTTTCTTTGCGCAGTGTCTATTCGCACTGAAATCTACGTGAATTTAATTAACGTAAATCTATATATTCTAAGTGGCACTAGAGGGCAAGATGAAGCGAGCGAAATAGAGACCGCCCATACCGTCTACCATGGATAATGTCCTTGCACCTCTCAAAGTGTCTTCTGTACTGTAACTCAGATGATGCGACGAAGGTTAACATTTATGTTAACTTATATATATCGATATTCTAAACGCTCTGGTTGGCTAGAGTCTCCTCCCATGTGCTCTCTCATCGATTGGAAGTCCTCAGTCGACATCCCCAGATAATAGGGTGCAGTTAAATACTAAAATAATACCAATCTTATAAACAACCCAGGAAAAAATAAATTATAAGAACTTATATAAGATCTTAGGTCAATTATTGTATAAGAACTTCATAAAAACTTACTTAAGAACTTACAATTGAATATCAACCAGGAACTGACATAAGAACTTACATAAGATCTTATGGCTGGTCTCATAAGAAAATAAGTGATGAATTATTTATGAAAAAAATTTTAAAAAGGGATTATTTTATGGTAAAACAGCCATTAATGGTATTATCATGCAGATGTTACCCCCAATAATGGGGGTTTGAAGTATTTTTTATGCATTTTGTAACAAATGCATAAATAAATATGTATTACAAGTTTTTTGAAAACGTATTAAAAATTCTTCAAAACCCCATTATCGGTGTTGCCATCCGCATGCTAACATCATGCATGACTGTTTTACCATAAAATAATCCCTTTTTTTATTTTTTTTTATAAACAATTAATAAGTTATTTTCTTTTACTAATTACTTTGGATTGTGTGGATGTTATCATTTGTGTTAATTTTTACCTTGGAGCAAGATGATGTTGGTGACAGGTTTTGTCATCGGAATTTTATTAAATAATGACAGTTGCTACTCATTTTTTAGATTTCATTAATAACCATTTGATAAAAATGATAAAGTAAATGAAGAGTATCTTCGAAGCATGATCTACCTCTGCAATTATTTTAAAAATTAACAATTAAAATAATATTGAACTCTCTTACAGTTAATAAGTGATTTTGGAAAAATACTTTACTTATTTGTTCATTTTTTTCTCATTCGTTTGAATTTATTAATTATACTTGTGCAAGACCATTAAATTAATTTAAAGTTATTTTGAGACTATTTTTTATTAATTTGTCGGCTCCTTCTGAAAATCCAGTCGAAGATAATTGGAATGATCACCGAAGTCCCGCAGCTACGAGCGAGGTAGATCTGCTTGACGTTCTTATCGTCAAAGTAAGCTTTGTAGCTCGGAAGCACGAGCAGGTGTCAGTGAAACACATCATTAGCAATACAGCGGTAAATATGATGTTATTGTATGTAGTGATGTCTCACTTCCTCTGTGTAGAGATCCGTCTTCTCTATCAGGATAATATTCGTTCAGCTCGTCGGCCACATAGAAGACAGAGGTCTACGATGTTGTACCGTACCAAGTGGAAGCAGCTAGGCTCCATCCATATTCCTGTCTGTCGGTCGATCAGCGTTGATATGCTCTTGTAAGAAATTTCAACGGGATTCTTTGTTGAGCTGCTATAAGTAAACCTTGAGTGACCCCCTTCGTGTATTATCGGCTGATATTCTAATGATGCGGTATTTCATAACCGCTATTGAAAACTTGAGGCTAGTCGCCGTTAGAAACTTCGCCAGCTCATGTTGATTCAGAGCAAGTGTGATGCTTAATGCAATTAATAATTATGAAAATGATAAACGTCATACATTTAACTTTATTTTTTGGAATGCCTTTCTATTGTTACAAATGCCTTTATATTGTACCAAAGTCTAGAGTCTTATACCTCTCATTAATTGTATATAACAATATTATTTCATCATTATATAATCATTTATTTATTTTTTTTTGTATTAACTCGGTTTAATATTATTCGAAAAGTTTTCAAACATACTCGTGCATATCACGAATTTAAATTATTAAATTTAATAAATAAAAAATATAAAAAAATGTAGTACAACATTTAATCGTAAGCTTTGCATGAAGAAAAAATAGAAGACTCATTTTTTAACAGACTGTAAAAGAATTAATGTTTTATACGTCCGAAGTTTTTTATTACGATTGAAGAATCAAACGTCAAAGCGTTGACAGAAATATTTTATTATTATAAAAATCATTGTCTTCTTATGGCTCACTGTATATTTTCATATCGAAATGCAACCTTATAGATGTAATTTTCATACCAATTCATTATGATAATGAATATAAGTTGGATACTCTAGACTGATAAAAAAAATGACTAACACAAAAATAAAAATAAAACGATATAACTCAATATAAGTTGTTTCAATACCTAACAATCATGTATTGTATGTAATCATAAAAAAAAAGTCTTAACAATTGTAAAAAAAATGTCTTCTACCTTTCTCATAGAGAAAGCTTCGGTATAAAAATAGGACTTTATAAAAACATGTCTGAAATGTTCTTTTTTGTGTTTAAAATGAGAATACACCCTTTTTTTTAGTTTCTGTACGTGTGTATGTTTTTATGTATGTATGTATGTGTGTGCGTGCGCATGTGTGTGTGCATGCATGCAATCAGTCGTATTCCAGAAATCCTCTGACTGATATTATTGATTCGGGGCTCAAAACGTTCGCTTACATACTTTTATAGAGACTCGAAAAAAAACAAGTTTTATGCTTCATTATAGTTGTTACTCCGATTTTTGATGTCCGAAGAGCGTTGTTTTGTTATTTTCGATGTGAAAAAATTGAATTTTGATTTTCTTAATAATTCCATTTCATAGAAAATTGAAATAATTTAATTTTTTTTTCAGTTATCTTTCTACGTTATTCTATTTTTTTTTTTTTTTAATTGAAAAAATATTCAATTTTTTTTTTTAATAAATCAGCTATTTCTAATGACCTGTTGACACATTTGAATAAACCAGAGTTTAAAATGTTTGCTTCTGTACCTATGTAGGATTCTGGTCAGAAATTAAGTTTATTTCCCATTTTGAATCATCTTTGTAAGTCATCATATTTTTTTTTTATGAAGAAAATACTGAATTCGTTTTTAAAAATCACTAAGATCTTATGAAACCATTGACAGATTTACATAATCTAGATATCAATAAGAAGGTTCCTATATTTTTAAAATAGCTTTTACAAAAAAGCCAAGTCTCATACCTTATTAAGGGTTTTATGTGGATTATTGATGTCTAATAAGCGATTTTTCGCTTTTTTTAGAATACAAATTTTTTAATCCAATCTTCTAAATTGTTTTATCGCTGTGATAATTGTTATAGCTTTATTTTAAATTTTTAATCATCTTTTTACGTTGATTTTTTTTTTGTTTAATAAAGAAATACTACAATCTTTTAAAAATATCGGTCATATCTTAGGAACTTGTTGACATATCTTAATGATCCATGGCTTGAAATCATGGTACCGTTTCTGTTAGAGTCAGATCTACGGCAAAACTGCTTCCACCGTCGACTCTTCTGGCAGCTTAACCCTCCTTCTGCTGCCGACACTCAATGCGTTTGCGTACAAATTCTTTGTTCTCCTAGGATCAACATTGTTGACATTTTTTTTTAAATAAACTACTGAAACGTTCAATTACTTGATTAAGACTTTTCTAATACTTTATTGAGACTTTTTTAAGATATTTTGGATGCATGATTAAGACTTTTATAGGAATTTTGTTCTTAATTGATACTTGAGACATTTATGGTACTTGGGGAAGACATCAGAGGCTTTACTAGTATTTAAAAGGGCTCCAGCGGGAGAAGTTGAGCGGCTGTAGGTAGTTTAATTGATAGATAAGAACCCGTCGATTCCAGCGGTGTCTTTATTTACCCCTCTAACCATGGGAAATATCGAGATATTTTCTTCAAAGTTCTCACATTATACACAAGCTTTTATGGAGCAACGTGAGAACATCGTAATTTTCCAACCATAATCGGAAAGTTACATATCAAGACACAGACTGTTTTGAAAAAAAAAACCTCAGCGTTCAGATGGTAGCTCGCAAAATATCGGTATCCGTGGAAAAATTTGAGATACCCAGTGGAGTATGGATCGTATCATTTTTTACCATACAGCTCTACATATATATGATAGTGCAGATGATGCTCGCATCATGTATATGTATATACAGCAGTAAGCAGCAGTGATACCAACTAACTCAATTATTTTCGGGTTAGTATCACTTCGCGCAGACTCAATTATTTTCGGGTTAGTATCACTTCGCGCAGGAGCCCCCTTAAATAAGAATATCAATACTTTTCTGATACTCGATTGAGACTTTTGTGAGACTTTTGTATCACTCAATTGAGACTTTTGTAAGATTTTTTTAGCAGTGAGACTTTATAGGTACTTTTCTAATGCTTGCTTAAGATTTATGTGAAAATTTTCTTAGGGATCAATTAAGACGTTTATTAGATTGATTGATACTTTTGTAAGGCTTTTTGGGTACTAACTTGAGACTTTTGTATCACTTAATTGAGGCTTTAAGTTTTTTTTGATACCCAATCGATACTTTTGTGAGACATGTAGTAATTGATTGGGACTTCTCCAAAACTCTTATAATACATAATTGAGACTTATAGGAAACCTGTCGTTTTTTTGATTGAGACTGTTTTAATACGTTCATGGTACTCAATTAAGATTTGTGAGATTTATAAAGTGCTTAATTAAGACTTTTTAAGAATTTTTCAAGATTTCAGATACTTGATTAAGACATTTGTAAAACTTATCTGGGACTCGATCGATACTTTTGTGCAATTTATTGAGACTTTTGTGAGACCTGATTCTTGATTGAGACTTTTGTAGGACCTTTCTGAAATTACTTGACTCAAGACTTTAGTAAGATTGAGTAGAACTTTCGTAAGACTTTACTGGTACTCAAGAATTTTTGAAGATTTTTCTGATGCTTGATTTATACTTTTGTAATAGCTTTCTTGTTCTGGATTAAGACTTTTTTTGAGCCATTTATGGTACTCTATTGAGACTTTAGTCTGACTTTAATATTACTGAATTGAGACTTTTCTTATACTTATCTCAGATTTTTAGTTTGATTTCCTTGGAACTTGATTGATAGTTTTGTAAGATTAAATTAGATTTTCGTGAGACTGTGCTAGTTCTTGATAAAGGCTTTTTTAAGACTTTATGATACTTTACTGAGACTTTTTTAAGACCATATTGGTTATTGATTGAGACTTGATTCAAACAATTTATGGTGCTTTATTGAGACATTCCTAGTTCTCAATTGAAGCTTTTTTTCAATTTGTATATTTCTTACATACAATTTTCATGAGTTTTTACTCGTACATGATTAGAAATTTGTGGGATTTTTCTGATGCTTGATCAGGGTTTTTAAAAGATTTCTGATATCTGATGAAGACTCCCATGACGTTTCCCAGGTACATGATTAAGACTTATGCAGTACTTTTTCGATTTTTCATTAATTCTTTTATGACGCATCATTAGCACCAAAATTACACTTAGACAGTTTAGATAATACAAGTCATTGTTGCCTAATTAAAACTTCTTTAAAAGTTAACTTCGAAACAGTTAAGTAAATAAACGTGCCCTGAGACTTTTTTGAGGCTCTACTGAGACGTTAAAACTCCATGAAATATTTTACTGAGACATTCATGCCCTGCCTTTGCTGGACTAGCCTGAGGATAGAATGGTGGGCACGCATGCACTGCCGCGACGAAAGCAGACGTGGACGTCGTGCAGTTTTGCACTTCCGTTGCTTGACCAGGCTGAGGACAGGGCGGTGTGCCTGCATGCACTACCGTGACGAGTGCAGGAGTAGATGTGGACTGCGTGCTGTTTTTTACTGCCGTTCCTGGTCCAGGCTGAGGATAGGGCATCGTGCATTCCTGTACCGTTGCGTTGGGACTAGGATCAGGAGAGGGCGGTGAATCAAACCTGCGCAGATTATAAAAATGAACCTACGATATCTTGTTAAATTTTTTTTTATATTTCAACTATGGGAGAAATTTATTTAAATCATCATCATTGGAATTTTGTTAAATTATGTATTTTACAAATAATGTGAGATCCTTATGTACAACATGAATTTTACCATGAGGGTGGCTCTTAGATAACCTTTGGACAATGGTATTAAATGTCGGTAATTTTATAATACAATGCTGACCAGAGAATTATAGTCTTACACAATATAAAAACATGAATAATCTAATGTTAATTGTACGAGCTGGTCCTTTGATAGCAATTTAAGAAATAAAAGTTTACATGTATCATTCATCAAAAATATTTAAAACAGTCATTGTTTGATAATATGAAATTCGATACACATTTTTAAGAATATAAACAGATATTTGCAGTACTTAATTTAATCGCAATCAGCAAAGCAGTAAGCATGATACCAATACCCCCACGAAGACTAACACGATTCGAGAGCCGACAAAAACCAACATCATTCACGCCTGTTTACGAAGACTAGCATGATTCATGATCCTTCGACGAAAAACAAAACAATTAATTCCGTGCTCTCGACGAGTAACATCATTCAATACACGCAGGCGAAAAGTACATTATTCATCTCGAACCGTCGAAAACCATCACGATCCATTTCGCGCCGTCAAAGAATAACATGATTCGTCTTGGGCTGTAGAAAAATATCACAATCCATTTTGCGCCGTCGAAGAATAACATGATTCGTCTCGGACTGTCGAACAGTAACATCATTTGTCACTTACTGAAAAAGGGTAGCATGGTTTTTATGAAGTTGTTTTTATTAAGGTAGTCCTATTGTCAAATAATTGGCTGTTTTTTTCAAAAAAATGAAACTTAAACATGTAAAGCACGACTACTACGTTTTGTGTCACAACAGAGGAAGTATTCTCGAAATGCATAAATGGCTTTGTTT
>JAPYYV010016495.1:0-16432 GCA_030522625.1 Copidosoma aretas
CTAATTTAAAAACTCCTCCAGACCCTCAAAACTTTCTCGCAGATGTATATCTAAATTTCTCAACGTTAAGAATGGACATAACATTGCTATCAATACCATATACTATATATACTGCTATAATTTCTACACTTCCATGACCACCATCCCCGTTAATCTAAAGCTTGAGCCTTAGCTTAAGGAAGCACCTTGCCTTGACCAGGTTATGAACAATTATGTACACTTTTACGATGCCATTCCATTACATACTGATCGCAGCAATATCAAAGGCTCCCAGAGTGTAGGCTCTGCGTGCATCTGCCCTACATATGCATTTGTGGGTGCTACAAGCCTCAACAGTCTATCTTCTATCCACACTGCTAACTGTTATGCAATTAACTCTGCTTTCGACTTCAGTCTCACACAAAATAAACAAAATTTTGTTATTTTTAGTGAATATCCATGTAATATTTATTTCTCATATTCAACTCAGTATTTACACAATATATCAAAAATTCTTTCGCATCTGATCTTATGGACTTACAAATTTTGTTGAAACTTGATGTGATGTCTATATATTTATAGCTTACTTTATCTCAATCTGTTGATATTTTCGAGTCTTAAAGCTAAAAAACAATTTAAAATTATTAGCTTTACTACTTAAAAAACTTCCAAATGTTGTGAGTGCTGGATGATTTATCAAGCAACGAAGAAGAAGTAAGCTACACAGGTAATGAAGAAGCATCACTAGATGCAGACGACGCAAAAGATTATTGAAAAATACTAACCGCGATTTAATATCTCTATTTAAATCTAAGTTCTTGTTTATTCTATTATTGTGTGCATGTAAAGAAGTTTTTGCTTCTTGTATATTTTATTATGTAAGTTATTTAACAGTTGGTATTGAAGTGTACCACATTATTCTTCATTGTTACTTTAGCATATTAATGGGAGAAATTAATAGTTGTAAGAACAACTGAGTTCTCGCTTGGACGTTGTTAAAACATTCTAAATTAACAAGTTAATAATAAATCAATTAACTAACAATAAATTACAACTTTGGCTCTGTTTCACAATTCCTGCCAACTAAATTCAATATTAGTCAATAAACAATCTCCAATCCATTTAAGTCAATAAAAAAGAAAAATCTGGCATATTGAAGAGAAGCATATCTAATTAAGTGCTCAGAATGTTGCGCTATATGCATAAAAAAAACGGAGCGTGCCCTATTTATACGTATCCACCAAAATGTAAAATCTATTGACAATAATCATGACCTAACTGGCTTTAGTGAACACTGTCACTCGGATGCACATTTTCCAGATGTAAATAGTATGAAACTGATACTTGATATACCGTAACGCCAAAAATTAAATTTTTTCGAAACACTAGAAATTTTAAAAGCACAGAGACAAATTAAATTCATAACTAATAAACGACTCAATTTCTCTCTTTTACCAATAGTAGATATTGCTAGTATCAACTAAATTCTTACATTTAGTGTATGTCGAACCTTTGACAATGGCGTAACTACCAAGACAGGTGTCAGCTTTGTTTTAAATAAAAAAATTGTGAAACAAAGCCAAAATCCTAATTTATTAGTTAAAAAATTCATTTAATAATAACCTGTTATTAATAGTTGTTTATATGGTACATTAATAATACGGAATATTACTGAATGTGTATAACGGTACACAGACACATGTGTGTATATGTGTATATAAATATGCAAAAACGTTAATGTGTATATATACATGTATAAACTTATGTATGAATGACTCTTATAAACTGAATACGTAAATGAACAACATTAACATTAAAGCTCCACTAAAAATTACTAGAAAAACTATCAGAATTTTTTATAATCTAATTTTGGATGTAAAGTAAACGATGTTGAGTGCGCTCGTATAAAAGTTCCATTAATAACTACGATTTCTTTGACATTTTCGTCAGCCTTATTAGACAAGCTATTATAAATTAGAATCTTTTGAAAGTTAATTGACAAGAAGGAACTCTAAATATCCTTAGATGTTTTTAAATATTTAATTACTATTTGATTTTCTTCAGCTGTCATGGATCTGCTATATTAGATTTATAGTAAAGTATAGCAGACTTATTACCATCGATCTTGGGAATTCCCCCAGTATTGAATTTGTCCGAAAATCTCATTTTTTACACATATGTCCGCGATTTTAAATCCCTTATTTTGAATTCATTCATGCTAACAGCGGACTCGTACTTAGCGACCTCAAAAACTCTCCGAGCACAAATTTTTTTCGAAAAATTCCACTTTTATAGAAAATTTGTCCGTCATTTTGGATCTGCCATTTTGAATTTATAAATTCTGATAGCAGGCACGTAGTCAGCGACCTTTAAAATGTATGTTGACTTATTTTGAAGAAATTCAACAAGTGTACATTTTTAAAATCATATTGTTTACTAAGTATAGTTTATGTCTTTGCATTAATAATAAATTTATATGTCATGTGTCAGATCTGATGAATTCGCAGGAAACAATTTCATATTTTACAGCTCAACACATATCTTTTTTTTTAATTTATGTGGATTTCTTAAAAGTCCAGATAAATAAAAGTTGTGCGGTTTTTTTTTTCATTTGGGACCACTGTGCCGTGCCTCGTAGGAGCCCCCTTAAATGACTAGTACACAAGGTACACAATAACGCTTTATCTTGGATTTGGTTTAAAAGGTCGGGTAGTGTAATATATGCAATTTAAGGTTCTAAAGGATTAAATGAATAAATATAATATATCACCTCAATTACGGCCCGGGAAGTTGAGTGTTTAGGTATCACATAATACATAATATGAGGTCTGATGCATCGAATAGAAAATTACGTGCTTCCCTTAATGTCCTTTAGAAAGGATGGTGTCTATGTATTAGAAATATACATGATTCGAGTTTACTCTGCATCAGGTCAATATTTACTTGTTGTTCTTACTCTATCCTAAAGGAAACCAAATGTGGTGGTATCAAAATATATATATAAGAAGTTCTGAATCACCAAATCACGAATAACGATTCTACTAAAGTCTCCTATAGGAAGGCGAGGGTTTAAGTACGAAGACATACATATAATTTAATGTTGTGACACGCAAGGTCAATATTACTACATCTTATTCTAAATTTTTCAAAGGATCTGGTTCATTTGAATCTCTCAGTATATATATTTTAATACTTGTTCATGTCCAGTAGCCCAAGAAAAATAATTGGACTGCATGATTTCCTTAAAAAAAAATTCTTCCATTCTCCTTGAGTATCCTCTTAGGATTTTAAGAAAAATAATTTTGACGAAACAAACCAGCTCGATTGATTGATTTAACCATTATTAAAAAAAAAAAAGTAGGAATTTTTTATCTCGTTTTTTGTTTATACATTTTCTTTTACTGCTCTTAGAAACACCTCCTTCGACGTCAATTTTTTTTTCATCGAATTTCCTACAAGTAAGGCTATTGTACATAACTATTTTGTTTGTTGATAAAGAACAAATGACTAAATTTGCAGAAAAAAAATATTCTTATCAAAAATCTTTATATTGCTGTACAATAATAAGAATTCATCTTATTTTATTGTAATACTCATATTTAATAGCCTCTAGTCACGTGATAACAAATACCTCAAGAGTATACATGAGTTTTTTTGACCAGCGAAATTGATCCGTTCCGCTGCAATTGAAAAAATCATGAATTCTATGAATCTCAGCTTCTGAGTGTCCTACAGAAATTCTTTCTTTTTTAAAGTTTGTATTTCTTATCACGATTGCAATGCCGTTAGTTTGAACAAAAATATGCCAAATTGGCTGACATCTTTACAATTTTTGGAATGCATCATGGTTTTTTTCATGCTAAATCGTTAAAAAGATAAAATTTACTTTTTACTCGTAACCAAAGTGCTTTTATGAAAGCTGAATGATGAAATGTTTCTGTTAACTTTTGAAATAAGACCTCAAAGATTCCATTATAAGTAACGATATTTTGCAGCGCTCCATGGTACTTTTCCTTAGATGGTCAGGGCTGAAAATTCTCAGTATAACATCGAAATTGACGAAATGCTCTTTAGTGTACAGCAATTTAAATATTTTCTATAAAAATAATTTTTTGCATTTTTTCGCAATTTGTTTAATATAAAAAAAAAAAAAAATAGGTATGTGCATTAGCCTATCTTATAGGGAAATTGATGCTAAGAAAATTAACGTCTGGAGAGGTTTTCTAGCAGTTGGAGGGAAGATATGAGCAAAAAATCAAGTACAAAATGCCAATTTTCACATAAATTATTAAATAGTAGGTAAATGATACTGGATTTTTTTTGGCCGAAACTATTTTTTTCGTATTCCGGCGAAAATTTAGGAGGAAAAAAAGTAATTTTTCTATTTATGAATCATGCAGGTAAAATTTTCTTCCGGAAATGGAATATATCTGGATACTTGACTTTCTGGAGCAGACTCAAGAAAATGCCTAATTTCGAACTCTGTGCCCTAGAACCTTAAATTGCATACTTTACACTACCTCACCTCAAAAGTTGATCCCAGAAAAAGCGTTATGGTAAACCTGGTGCACTGGTAAATCATAAGAACTGTTTGTTTAAAACTTTATCGATTAAAGATTACTGATTTTAGAATTTTTTTTCCGAACATTAGGTACAGATTGTATACAAACATCCAGAGATTGTGTCAAATTTTTTTCTGTACAAACCATATACAGACTGTATGTAATCTGTGTACCCTTTGAATTTCTATCTTTTCTTAGGAGGCTGAGAGCTATACTACCTGAACGCAATACATTAAATATTTATACTTTAGCTAAGAAAAGTCTTCTTCTGACCATCACATAACGCTGCAAATGAGCACAGCGCGTATACTGCGATAGTAAAATTGATTGAAGATGTACTGAGAGGCCAGGACCTCATATTTTCTGTGGAGGCAGATGAAAAACGTTCATGAGTGTTACAAAGTCTGAAGTTTTGACGTCGTTAAAATCAGCAGAAAAGCTTAACTCGAGTGCCGGCGATAAAGCATGCTGTAAAATCTTCCTTCTAACAATATTAGAACCAGATGTATAGTGAGACAGATCATGCTGATAGTACATTTTTAGTTTTGATCATATACTTGTATACTAATAAAAATACGCGGTCGATACGAATAAAAAGTCTGATTGTGAAGTGTGCTTGTCCTGGTAATTAGACGCTGGATAAGGCTGTTTACGGGCTGTAACCCGCGTTTCGTTAAAATAACGTGGTCTTCTAACCTTGTCTATTCATCCCGTCTCCATATTGCCTGAAAGCAGGAAAACTAAGAGACTTTATAGACCTTACTGGATCACCAGGAGGCGCTACCTACCTAGAGTGTCCATTATGAACGAGTTCGACGCAATGGATACTGATGGCCAAGAGACTCATAAGGCTGACAAGTTTAGTAAAAAACAGACTAGCTCGATTGACTCAGGAAATACTGTTGCACTTATAAGCAACAACGAACCGATCTCGCAAGAGAAAAAAAGAATCAAATTGCAAAGCAATTACTTGCCCTCTCTTTCCCGCAGACAAAAGATGACAAAGTAAACAATGCAACTTCTACTGACAACTCAAGCAATAGTGATGGTCACTCTACTCCAGCAAAAAAGTACTACTCCTTCAAAAATCAAGGCCCATAGGGTGTGCTTTTTTTTAGCAAAAGGCCTGCTGTAGGCCCTACATCCAAGTTCTACGGATATGCCATAGGCAAAATTGTATGCAACAAGTATAATTTAGGTTGTAAAGTTTCTAAAACTATCAGAAAAATGGAAGCCAACTTGAATAACTACCAAGAGGCAAATAGACTAATAGATGACCCTGAAATACTTAGCAAAGGATGTAACATTTGTATCCCTAATCACAGGCTTGTACTAAGAGGTATTATTCGTGGCCTGGACACTCATGTCAAAGAAAGTAACATTTTAGACGATCTTCAGTACACTATTGAAATTGATAGTGTTCAAAGAATAACCAAAAGGAACCTGCAGTTCAAAGAGAATGACAATATCACACCTAAAATATTACCCACTACATCTGTTATTGTATCCTTTGTTAGTCAAAATCTACCAAGGTATCCTTATTTCTGTGGTATCTCACATAAGGTTAATGCTTTCATCATCACTCCTAAAACCTTCGTTGCTTGTTACACTCCTTGTCATAACAACGTTGATTGCAAGGTCAGTTCTTTATGCAGGAATTGTGGTATGGACAGGCACGATAGTACATACACTACTGATTCTCCCAAGTGCCCTAGTTATCAAGGAGAACACGCTGCCATAGATAAACAACGCCCGGTCATAATCAAGGAACAGTACATTTAATACATCGTTGCCATGAAAAACAAGTCCATAGATGATGCTAGAAAGATCGCCACAGGTCTACAAACTTCACATAACGTCGCTCGGTTCACCTACCAACGAGTCGCTCCTACCTCTGGCACAGCAGCTTAAAATACAAGACGACGACCGGTTTCGCTCTCTTCATAGATGATCGTAGGGTACAGAATAAAGTACCTGCATTATACTCTTTAGCTGCGGGTCCAATTAAGAGGAACATACTACGCTCCATCCTGCCATACAGAAGACCTTTAGGCTCACCATCAAAAACGGTGAAGCAGCCTGTAATCAAGAACCCTCTTCCTAGAACTAATTGGCATAAGTACTTAAAAAAGAATTGCCCAGACTATCTGCCTATATCAGATATAGGTAGCTATCAACCACGATATACTAGTCTATGAACGCACAACAAAAATATGAAGGGTTTGGAATCTAAAATCTATCAATGGACACGATAATCTCAAAGGAGGAATTACCCATATCCTGGAGAAAAGAGTATATCTTACGGGAGAGTGCAATTCATCCACGTTGAACACCAATGCAAGCACCAAAGGTATCAACGAGTCTTGATAAATTATTCTCAAGAATTATTTACTTAAGAGTCTCTGGAAGACGCCGAAGTTTACGTATAGTTTCAGCAGTCTTGTTTTACCTAACCTAACTAGCCCCAAAGGCATAATATTTATTATATTTATTATAGAACACTAACGGTATAAGTAATTTGATTAATAATTATAGCACGTTATACGCTACAACTATTTAAGTTATGCTGTGGAATGGCAGAAGCTACCGTAAAAAAGTCACGGCCGTTGAAAAGGCCTTAGTTAACTTTGACATCATTGTTATTATTGAATCATGGCCCGATCCTAACAAAACATATTCCATCCCAGGATTCTGTTCATACAAAAAAGACCTGCTCTGCGCTGACGGTGGAGAAATACTTATTTTCGTAAGAGATAATTTGGCTTTCAGTGAAATTCCTGTGGACTCTCCTCCACAGTCAGTGGAGAAGTGTGGCATTATTATTAATAAAATTCTACCTAACATTAAGTTATATGTGTGCTACAGAGCACCAGAACTCATTTTGAGCCAGTTCGAATGTGATAATATATTTATCTGCATAGACACTTAGAGCCAATCTATATTTTTAGAACTTTTAAATACTAAAAATTCAATTGGAGCTGCAACTCCAGTGATTTTAACGGTAGTTACACCAACTCTTATGAAAAATAGAATGCAATAGTGACTTAAAAGTTATAACCTGCTCCAATGTAGCCAACATAGATTCAGGAGAGGTAACTAATGCATCGGTTACTTGATTCGGCTCACTCTATATGTAGAAGAAGCGTTGAAAGAAAAAGATTACGCAGATGCTACTTTTCTAGATAATAAATCTGCTTTTGACGAGGTCAATATTGACATTTTGTTAACAAAACTAGCAGGCATGGGCTTTTCTTCGCAATTAATTAACTTTACTAATTTCCAAACTTGACAAAGTGATGTATCTATACTAGCCATGGTTTACATACTAACCATACTACACACAAAAGAGTTTCCCAGGGAGAAGTCAAATGCTTTATGCTCTGTACATTACTTCTATCACAACAAATGTGCCTAAAGATATCCACTCATCCCAATTTTCTGACGACCTTGCAATATACATAAAAATCAATCTAATAAATGACTACCAAGACCTCCTTAGCTATGCTATTCAGTTATTAAACTTGAACCTACTAGACATTAGCGTCAAGATCTCTTCACCTAAAACTAGACACCTGCATCTCAATCAAAGAGGGATCGAACCAGGCTCCCCGCAAGTCAAAGGTGGTAGTGTCACAATTGAGTCTTCTGATTGGGTCAAATTTCTTGGTAACGTACTGGACTACAAACTCACCCTCCAGAAACACATCACGCAGGTCCATAGAAGATGTATGACATCCATAGATATGATTAAGTATCTGCTTGGTATCTGCTTGGGTGCCCATACAGCAAATTTAATAATTTTATCTAAAAGATACGTACGGTCACATATTGATATGCTTGCTTTATTTACTTCCCTAACAGTGTAAATATGATGAACAAGATAGAAAAAATACATTATTCTGCTATGAGATATACTCTGGGATACCACATGAGCATAATTAATGTACTACTGTCGGAGTCTGATCTCATCTCCATCAAGGATACTTCGAGCTATTTGTGTTACTGCCATCCAGCTAAAACACTCTACAACATGACCTCTGATACTGCCTCAACCATCATGCAATTCCACAACTAATTTAAAAACTCCTCCAGACCCTCAAAACTTTCTCGCAGATGTATATCTAAATTTCTCAACGTTAAGAATGGACATAACATTGCTAGCTTGAGCCTTAGCTTAAGGAAGCACCTTGCCTTGACCAGGTTATGAACAATTATGTACTCTTTTACGATGCATTCCATTATATACTGATCGCAGCAATATCAAAGGCTCCTAGAGTGTAGGCTCTGCATGCATATGCCCTACATATGCATTTGTGGGTGCTAAAAGCCTCAACGGTCTATCTTCTATCTACACTACTAAGTGTTATGCAATTAATTCCCCTTTTGACTTCAGTCTCACACAAAACAAAACAAAATTTTATTATTTTTAGTTATTATTTTTTAGCCCTTCTTCTCCTAAGCTCAATATAAAAATAAACTTTTTTCTTTTGGATATTAAATTGAAATATTCAAAATTTGTCACATCAAACCCAAATCATTTTGTTTTATTAGTCTGGATAACTACATGCACTGGCTTGCTCGGTAATTAAAGTGCTAATTCAATCGTCAAGCTTGCTGCCCGGTCACCTTCACCTACAGTGGATTATGTCCACTTGACAGATTTATTTAAGACGTTCCACTGCCTAGCCTTTAACAGCATAGATAAAAAAAAAGAGATGGCCTAAAAATTGGCCAGATTTATTTTGATCTATTCTATACGTCAAAAAGACGTCCTTGGTTGTAAAAGTTGAGTCTTTTGCGTCATGTTATCTTTCCAAAGTGCATAGAAAAGCTCTGTACAATAAACTTATAAATATAAGATTGTTCACTCCATGCAAAGTTAAAAGTATTATTGCGCAACGAAATATAGATGCGTATAATATTGTATGTAATTTTTTAAAGTAATGCAAACTTAACATACAGCTGTATGTGTTTTCATGCTATTTTATGTATCTGTGTATGTGTATGTAGGCTTACAAGTCATAATATGACATATATCACGATCTTACTTTGCATATCTCTATGCATATCGCCTTTTACGCCCTCATGCGACTGCATCCAAAGTATTTTTATTACATGATGTAATGTATACGTAAATAACTCCTGATAAAAAAAGTGTGCATACCTTATGAGTCAGTAACCCATAATATAAGACAAAAAAATGCAAGAACCGTACACAAAAGTTCCATGCATAAACTGTAAAATTATTTTGTAGAATTAGTATATATCATGTTGGAAATCATTAAAACAAGGTGCAGTGTAGCATATAAAATAATGTAGTATAGTAAATTTATTACACTTCTCATGATATAGCTACGTCGTCTGTGATATTCACTATAAAGATTTTTTCTGTTCTTCTCGAGATAATTGTTACAGTAAGCAATACGAAGACGACTTTGATACTCTATCGTGAAAATAAAAAGCTCGTATTGAATGTGTACATGCATACTCATGACTACTCTTTAAGACTCGCAAAAAAGATTTTTTTAAAACTTAAGAGACGCCTAGACCCCTGCAGAGACCCGATACTTTACTAGCAGAAACGTAGATTTACTACAAAATTAGTTTAAAAAAAATTCTGCTTACAATGTACAAAAGGTGGTTCGAGCATAAATAGCCCCTATTTTAAAGTAACTGATGAAGTAAATTGTTGACATTCAATACCAAAAAAAAGATTTCATATAAAAGACCCCTCTCTTTTTAGGTGTTCGAATAAATTTTTTTTTATTTTGAATACTCTATATTGAGATTCTATTAACCATAAAGATAAACTTATTTCTAATGCAAAATATTTTTTGTTTTTAATGTAATTCTAATTTTTCGAAGCTTGTTTTCTTCCTCAAAAGGTTGACACAGAGTTGACGCAGAGATTTTCAAAAATATTTAACGTATTAAAAGTTTGGTGCAATTGTTCATACAAATACGTCAAGAAAATATGTGAAAATTCATGGATCGTGTAAACAAAAGCTCCCAAATTTTTACACGTTAATTGCTTTTAAAATATCTTTGTCAACTCTCTGTAATCCTTTAAAGACAGAAAACAGCTTTAAAAACTCAATTACATAACAAACAGAATGTATCGTTGATTATAGATTATAATGAAGTGTATCTCTATATTTTTACAATGTATTATACACCAAAAATGTATTGCATATTTTATTTTTATAGAATTGAATAACGTAGGTACAAGTTATAGTGTAGAATTAAAAGATAAGTTATTAAGGAGGCTCAATACACCATATATAGTCAACAATGTATATAAGTATAGTCATAACCATAGCCATATATATAGCGTGCGTTTTGCAGACGACGCTCTAACCTAATAACCTTTACTTTTCCTTTTGTTTCTACACTTCGGATGGAAATATCTAA
Organism: Copidosoma aretas; assembly: GCA_030522625.1. Lineage (NCBI taxonomy): Eukaryota > Metazoa > Arthropoda > Insecta > Hymenoptera > Encyrtidae > Copidosoma > Copidosoma aretas. Next base: position 10,953 of record JAPYYV010016495.1, read on the forward strand.
ATAAAATCTGCCGCAACCTATGGCTTTTTTATGTTTGATTGAGAGAACGTCATATCAACTATACGTCACTAGGTTTTTGTTAATTTTTAAGGTGATCATATAAAGTGATGATATGATTACAGATAATAACAGTGCCAGTCTTCATGAGAGCCTATGTATAACACGCTTACTTGTAACGTGTTTTACTAAAAAATTTCCGCAGTAACCTATGCCAAAATTTAGGACAGGGGTAGAATGCATACTTATTATTCATAGATTTCAATTTCATTTGTTTTTATGGTACTTCGATACATGTGTTGAACCTCCCTAAAATCAGACTGTTCAATGACTGACAGTAAATTCTAGACGACTAATAGGAACTAAGTCGTATTTAGTCTTAGCATATAAAAATCAATGACGGTTTACATCAAGTAAGCATGGACATTGCGTTACATACCTTTTGTTGGAATATGACTCTTCGTCCGGATTTCTTGTAGTATGATCTTTGGTATTTTTCTGAAATGAATGCTCGTCTTCAACGATTGGTACTTGTTTCTTTACTTTAAGAGGATCTTGTACTCTAAATAAATCTCTTCTGTTAGTTCGTAGAATGTATCTTCTTCTATCTCTTTCCTGAAAATCACGATGCCTATAATCTAGATCCCTCTCACGGTCTCTACGGTACTCTCTATTGTTGTATTCCTCATAATCTCGACGATTGTATTCTCTTGGATGAACACTTTCATAATCTGTATCATAATAATATTCATAGTAATAATCATGCGAAGGTCGACGTATTGATGGCCTTCTTCTATGCATTGACAAATTTCGATCATGGAATAAAAATTTTTTTGTTTTCTCTGTACTTAATAGTATGGACGTAGTAGTGATTGGACTTATTGTAGTAGCTGTTGTCTTATATAGAGCTTCATTTCTGTGCCAAAACTTTTTTGAGTTTGCACAATCAACTTCAGAGACAAAGTGGCAAATAAAAGTTTTCTGATCAAAAGCTGTAAAATTTGCGCAGAGAAAGTCATAGCGTGTTCCAAATAAGCAATGGTGGTATACCTACAAAGTAAGAACAAATGATTAGATATTAGTAGATTGATCAAGGATACATATTGACGGCAAATGAGGTTAGGTTGAACATCTTTTGATGATTTAAGAAGACAGGGAATTTGTACTTGATTGATAAATGGTGGCTTACAATTTTCGTACCTTTGAAGTTTCCCAATATGAAACGCTTAAAATACTATTTTTGCTCAATAAATATTAAATCAAATAAATATTAAATTCTAGCAATTGCTCTACTATGATGTTACAAAGTCTCTACCATCTATAATATGCTTAAAAATCCTTTTCTGCCGTGATTTTTCTAATATTTAATCTGCCAAAAATATCAGGGACATACAGAGACTACTATTTCCACGTTTATTAGGTATGTAATAATTAACATTCAACATTAATCCATTTGTTTCTTTAATCGTGAGAAAATTAATGTTTTTTGCGTTGTTTTTTAACTGAAAAATAACCATTTTCATATAAATATAAGTGTCGTGTGTCCGTCAGACTGGCACTTCAAAGTTGTAAGACCATTCTGCTGACTGTCCACGGACGCTATAAAATTTCTGACTCACCACCGGTTGCTGACGATAAATATGTGATCAAACAGATCAATAAACACTTCATCATAGAGACATGAGATTATAGTCATTGAACACAAAAGTTTGAACTTAAAATTCTACAGAAAATTCTGCAGAGAATTTCGGTGAGCCAATGATGGCGAAGGTTTAAGGAGATAATGACATCGCAATAATATTACCAGATTTTCATTATTATTTGCTATCTCTCAAGTCTATATTGACTTCTTAGTTCAGACGTTCATTTGTTTTAAATTTCGAATCAGTAAAAGTTTATGATTTAGTTTCGTTCCCGTCAAGTTAACAGCACACATTAAGCTTTTATTACACTTCTATTATCAGAGAAATATTATATTTTGAATATATGCTGTTAAATTTTATTTTATTTACAAGTATTGGATCGTAAGTAAAATGCTTTACAACTTTTCGAAGCACCTCTTCCTCATTTCTCTGTATCTCGCCATCCCTTTCATTTCAATTGGCAGTCCACTGATCTTCAAGACTTAATACTTGATGTTAACAAACATTACTTGAAAAAACCAATGATTCTTAAAGTAGCTCAAAGAAAGTTACATGAGGAATCAAAAGATCCTATTTTTCTACATCCTTTTTGGACCTCGATAATAGAAACAATAAATTTATTCGAATCTATTGTTAATATTAGAAATCGATTGTTTAAAGTTGTCAAAAAATTGTATCTCTTGAATAATTTAAACAAAATTTGTTAAGCATGGTGGAACAACATTTACAGTCTAAACTCCCATTTGTAGAAAGAATAAAATGCAATAATGTCATCTGGTTTCAATAAAATGTAACCCCGCATGCGCATAACGATAGATTGTATGGAAAAACCACGTACGCACCTCTCCTTCGGAACGCTTGTAAACCGGGGCAGGCAGTTGTTTTTAGTTTAAAGAATTAGCAATATCTAAAATGATGTTCTCTGTAACATTAACGTGTTTATTTAAGAAGCTCTCAGCAGGTGGCCGGAACTCTCGATCAGAGAGAAAGAGAACAGCGATTAGGTTAATTTTTTTTTTTTTTTATACTGTGACACGGCAAATTGACGAGTTACAGAATTCTATAGCGTTATGCTCCAATAGATGGTCTCAGGCTACGAAGACACCGTTTTATTGAAACACACTGGCATACGTACGCAGCCTTTCATAAAGTTTTGCTAAGAAATGCGCAAATAGAGTATGGGTCGTACACAATTCTTGGTTTCCCTCCCATCCCTTCACTCCTACTAAGAGTAAGTGCTGTGTGTATAGTGTCAGTGCTGTTCTCCGTTAGGATATACGACGAGGCCAGTCAGAATACCATGCCGTCAAGGCTATGACTATAGAGGTATACGGGTCTATCAGCGACAAGCTAACGCAGCCGTCTTTGGATACATTGTGCAGCAGACAAGGCTTTCGGCGCATGCACACACCAACAGCAGCAGACAGACGGGAGTTTGCATGGCGTCGCTAAGGTGGCCACGCTTCAGACCCTTCTTTATCACGGAGCCGTGAGCACGTACGATAACGGGCAAACTCCGCACCGCGCTACAGTGAAAAAAACGGTGTTGTTTCGGGATCTTCCGTCGGCCTTATCCTGCAGACTCCGGAGCCTTTCCATGAAGTTGGCTTTAGCATACAGTGGCCGGTGTCTACATTCTCGAAAGGAGTTCTCGCCTTCTTTCTTCCCGGCGTATCCGTTTTCTGTCTCGACCTCTACCAACGTGACCTGTACGGTGTCGTACGAAACGATACCCACGATTATAATTTTAGAGTCAATCAAAAGCCAATGTTTCTACATCTTCCGGCCATTTACAGCCCTTGTGTTTCTGTAACTGGCAGTCGCACGCTCGGCTAGTGTTCATATGATTGTAACACTCGGTGAAACCAAGTAAATGGAAGTGCTTTTATAAGTGGATAATTAGTGGTTTATTAAAACATAAAGTTTACCTATGCATATATGCATTTCTTATTTGTGGCTCGAATGTATATAACAAACCTTGTTAAAACTATTTACAGTGTGTATTATATACCCGATGTGTATAGAGTACAATAACTTTCTCTTCTAACATCCCTTAGCAATTACGGACACACACACACGTAGCAGTTGGCTGCGATCCCTGGTAGCAAACAGCTACGTTACATGGCACTTGTCAGTTCAGTACCTTACGTAAACGGATCAGATAAGCAAACGCCGTGCAGTCACGTTGGTTAGAGGGCCATTTTGTCTAGTTATGAGTTAGACTATGCTTTTGAGCAATTTGCTTTCACGCTGGCAATGTATATATTCATACATCATTTAATAATTTTCTGTTACACCTCACATTCTTTCATGATAAATTTAATATTTTTGCATAAATCTCATCATCTTTATGATAAATGCACAGCAAACAATAAATCTACAGCATAATTATTCTAGAAAAAGAGCTCTCTGGTATTCTTTTTTCTCTTCTTTCATTTTTGGTTTTTTTGATATTTATACATCTCTTGCCACTACCGTCAAAATCAGCATTGAGAGGTGTATATTTCACTGCTTGGCTCGCTCAAGACTTATTGAGGAAAGTCTCGAGTAAGGAGCGTCAGCAGTGTAGAATTTTGTTTTTTTTTCTTCAAAAATCAATAACTTTAAAAAAAAATAAGATATCACAATAACATTTTTTTAAAAATGAATATAATTTGGTTTACAACAGTAGAAAACCATAGAAAAACTTATTTTAGGGTTTTCTAGGCTGGAAAACTTGTGCAAACTCGGAAGTTACGAAAAATCGGCAATAAAGCGACGCGGTTTCGCACACTAACAAGAACTATGCAACTAATAAATAACGTAATAAATGTTCACATATACTCTCATTGAAAAAAATACCAAAACAATTCGTTACATTAGAGTCCATCCACATAACCTCAAAATATCCCCTAGAATCAAGTAATTATTAAAGACACATCAATACTTTGTCAAGTACATGATTTGAAAATATTTTAATAAATTATTTTTGTCTGTATCACCATACTAGATTATAGTCATCCTCAAGTTCTTGAAAAACAAGATTCATAACCTTACATTTTCTAAAAGTAGTTGTCATTACAATGTTATACTTCTAAAAATGAAAGGACAAATGACTTTTAATTTTTCAATACTATTTTCATCTTTTTTGATCAAATAAACGAGTTAAATTTATTAAAAATAAAAGAAATGTTATACAACCTAATTATAACTATAAACAAAGGCAATTAAACTGAAAATTAGGTGTTTCCTGATCTACTAGATGTTTGCAATTGATAAGTATCTTACATAAAAACCATTAATTCTTTTCATTAAGAGCTGCGTTTATTTTTTTTTGGTTAAAATGAAGGACTTTCAACCTGAAAATTTTAAAATCATGCTTTAAGGGAATTCAGAATATCGGCTGAATTTCCACCCTACCAACTACCTCGTTTCAATAAAGTTTAATTATTTTATATAAATACATCTATTTTTTCGTAAAATAATGAGAAGATGCACACAGCTGATACACTCAGGCATTATTTAAGCCACAAAATTTTGTAATTAGTTAAGAATTAAAAGAGAAAAATTATTTTTAATGATCTTAAGGATGGTCGGGAGTTGTATAAAAATGCAGAGATCACTAAAAAACTTTGTGAATTTGTTCTTTAAAGTGTCTTGACTCCCCATGAATTTTTTCAGTATTTTTTATGGGTCATTTTTTGAAATAAATTAATGTCCAAGTTGAGCTCTTTAACATACGTTCTTCTGGGACTTAACCTTAAATCAACCTTTGACATAGACAAAAAACTTTTAAAAATGCAAAGATATGAAAAAAATACATATCTGTTCATAAATTGTTATTTTTACAATCGGTGAGTA
>JAPYYV010016496.1:0-21722 GCA_030522625.1 Copidosoma aretas
CTGCAACCCTGGTTGTCCTAAGGTTACCTCGCTGACTCGTTTCCACGTGGTCCCTGGTCTGTTTTAACTTCTCTTTTTTTTCTTCACTATTACCGTCTTCTCACAGCTAATCACTTTTTCAGCCTTTCAATTTTAAGTGGCACTTCTTTTTTTTTTATTTTACTCGCACTAACTTTTTGTTTCGCGACGCTGCGCTATGTGCGCTTCCAAAGACGAAAAATTGAAAAAAATTCCTCGACCGATCCCACTTCTGATACCAAAATTACTGTTACGTGGGATTACGTTCGGCATGGTGATCGGGAAATAAGTGCACAGCGAGTGAGGTTAATAGTTCTTTATTTAATTAGTGACCGAGGGAAGAGCCAAGTGTGAGTCGCGAATCGGAGCGGATACGTCTGTTTCTCTTGAGCAACGGGTCTAGTCTCCCTTCCTTCTCCTGACTCCCTCTTCCCTTGCCTACCATGTACTGCCCCTTTCGAGAGGGCCCTTGGCTAGGGAAGGGCAGACGGACATATAGCTATATTCTATCGTACGTTACACTATCCTTAACGTGGGAGTTGTTCGGAGTTATTCAAAAACTCTGAACCCCTGATTTTGGGTGCAAATCCTGAAAGTAATTTTTTTTTAATTTTCAATGTTTTTTTGTGCCAATTATCCGTTACTCCTTTTTCGCTTTCTTAAGACAGTTTTCATGTTAATCATTTATTAGTTCCAATGTACAAATTCAAAGTATATAACGTACCTTAAAAACTTTCACTCTAAAAATTTTGAGGTCTAAAGTACATGTCGTAAAAGATGACAATAATGATAAACTGCAGGTCACTGGGTAGTTGTATCCCACGATATAGTCAATGTAGCAGGTTCTACAACTCGTGTCGAAACAACCTTTAGCAGTTTTGCGACGGTTATTTACTTATTTCTTATCTCACAAGCGCCCCTGAGCTATTTTGTGAAATTAAATAAGATCATTAGATATTTTTGTAATGCACGTAAAAATATCGTAAAAAATAATCATTTTTTTTTATGATGTATGTTATTGGAGCACAGAAAAGGTGTCTCGCCTACGGCTCGTGCCGTAAACCTCTCGGTTCGCAAATTAAAGCCTTTCCAATCTCGTACGAAAACGACTATTCTCCATAAGCATCAATGTTAAAATTTCGAAAATGACAGAAATAGAAAGATTGATATATTGGCTCCTAGGTACCCTGGCATCACGAAAATTTAACAGACTACTTAGTTATTATTAGATATTATTTTGGCTATGTGCAAAGTTTTATAATGATATCATCATTATTCTAATTTGGGATACAACTACCTTAATATGAAAATAAAAATGAAAATACCCTTCTAACATTGAACTAAAAATAAAGGATAGCTTTTTATGCAGAATGAATAATAGCAAGAATCAATACACTTTGGTTGCTCAATACCAATAAGCACCATTGGTAACTCACACATTTAACAATAAAAATTATTGTCTGTTTTCTCCAATAATACAGAATGTCTGCAAACGTGTTAAAAACATATTCAAAACATTTAAAGTAAAAAATACAAAAAAGTTTCTGAAATAAATTAGTAACGTTTTCTTTACAATGTCGGATAAAGGTAACTTTACTGTATGTTCGGATAGAGCGAAATATACAGCAAAAATGAGCATAATGCTGAGCAATGATAAAATATACAGTGAGATAAGTAAAAATTATCTTAATGAATTACAAACAGATGTTTATACTATTTTGAAAAATCTCAATGATAATGACTCCCTCAAGTTTAAATACCATAACATACAGTTAACTCAAACTAACACCTAATTAGCGAAACGCTACGGTCTTTCCAAGATTCATGAACCAACACTATCTTTTCGACCCACTATGAATACCATCAACAGTCACACCTACTTCTTGGCATCCATAGTCTATGATAGTTTAAAAAACTGTTTCTTCCTTCTGTGATCACATATCGATAATAGTTTTGACCTAATCAAAAAATTATATTATATCCAAATTCCCAATGATTATTTATATTTTTGACTCACTTTATGTAGTTTATTTGTTTACTAATGATCCATTGGAGCGCGTTATTCAGTGCATAGAAAAGCGTGCAGTGCATATTGCAGATGATTGTACAATTCCATTCGGTGATGTTGTTACCTGTAGAATATTTTTTTTTTAAGAACGTTTACTTTTCATTTAAAAGTAAAGTTTATCATCAGAATTTTGGCACACCGATGGGCTCACCTGTCTCTCCACTCTTTGCAGATATAGTAATTAAGGACCTGGACGTAGCTGTTTAAATAGATTACAAAAGAATTTTACTTTAAAGATGACAGAGATAGTCCATAAAGTTTTTAATGAATATGACCTAAATCTTTGATTCACGTACGGACCTGAATTAAATAATCGTATTAATTATCTTAACATAACACTGATCAACGAAGAAGGTGACATCATCTAGTAGATAAAGCCACTTTACTGTCACATAAACGTTTTCGTATTCAAAATATCGCGCTTGTACACTCGATTTTGCGTCAGAACTCGTACACTCTCTCTTTATTAAAAAAACATGTAGAAACTAGACTTGCAAAGATTAATAACCCCAATGAAAATAATAATTATACTAAAAATATTAATATAGGAAGTATCAAGATACCATTACATTTTCGATCTAGCTTTTACATGTATTGTTCAAAACTTCTTAAAAAATATAATGTAAAACTGATTTCTCTCCATACTAATAAATTAAATCATCTTATTGTACAGGGTAAGGACAAAACTGAAAAATTAAATCACACAAGTGTGGTGTATGAGTTCTCATGTAAAAGTTGTGGAGTTAAATATGTAGGACAGACAAAACAAGCGGTAAAGAAATGAATGTTGGAGCATATGAGATGTATTAAACAAGAATCGGTGGTCAATATGCATAGGGATACCTACAAACATGATTTCAATAGTACTCCTAACACTATCAATAAGAAAAAAGATACACAAACCTTAGTAAAAAATATAAATCTATATATGATATGATACGTGATATGTAATTTTAATTTAAATAGCTCAATACCTTAGTCCTTATTTATATTCAATTTACTTTTGTGCTACTTGCTATGCCCATTACATGTGTTTGTTAATGTTTATACATGTATATGTATTGCTAGTTTTTGTATACATCGCTCACTTGACAAAGATATACGTAACGCTTGGTTGAAGAACCGCCCTGTTAGCATAGAGGTATAAATTTGTTACACTTTGGTTTTTCGCGAATAATATAATAGTTTACTAAGAACTTATGTACCATTTTAGTTGTGTATACGCAAGATAGCCTTATATATTGTGATATAGTTATATTTTGTTATATTTTGTTGACAAAGCCTCAGGAGGTCGACAAATCAGTCGACGAAACGTCGTTTCAACTAGACAAACAACATCTTCGTTCTTTGTTCATTCTACGTTCTTGCTCCCAACAGATTTAATCTGAATTTACTAAACCAATTTGTTTTTTTTTAACAACAACATTTTCACAACTTCCTTACGATCTCAAAACTTTGTGTGCGATTAAAGTATTTAGTTTATTATCAAAAAAGCATCTTTATGGTATGGAGAGGTCGTTGCCAACGGGTTCCAAGAAACACATTTTGGCTTCCAACGCGGTTAATTTTCTTAAGAATTTCACAAAAATGAATATAATTAAGTTAAACCTAATAAAAATAATTATTTCAAACTTCAGAAAGCCTAGCTTTACTGTTTTAAATGTTCATCGACTGAAAGTTACTGCAAAATGTTTTTTGTACATCTGTATATTGGTACAGGTCCAAACAAAATTCCATGTTCGCAATTGCAATAATTTTCTCCCGTATTATTTATATGTTTTCATCAGACTTAATACTTATTTACGTGTTTCGTATAAGACTGCTTATTTTGCAAGGATGTAAAATAAAAACTAAATTTTAATGTTAACTGTACCTCAACAACCCCTTAAGCCAAGAAATTATTTTTTGCGCGATGAGACAGACGCAGACAAGCTATTCACAAGCGGATAAATTAAAGTAAATACTCTATATTTTTTCATCAATTTCTTTATTTCTTATTTATAGATTTATGTCTAAGAAAAAATTTGGTTATTTAATGTGTTTACACTAATTTGTATTGTTATCGAAAAAAGTATGTAGAAGAGAAACATTTTAGCTTATCTGTAAGTTCAAAAATATCTCGAAAGGACAAAAAATGCTTGTAAGTTATTTTTGAAGAGAACATAAGGAGGTCCAAGAATATCATCCAGCGAGGCGAGGAGCGGGGAGTCCCCCCGGCCCGCGCAGCTTGGCCCCCTTTACCGCGCACCCCCTCTTGCACCCAACGAACTTAATGTTTTGCTTCCATTTAGCGTTGGTATTGTTTAAAATGCACTTTAACATGACTTGAAATTTTACTCACTGAATCTTGAAACAATACTTCATACGTACGTATGGTTTTTTGCAATATCTTGGCATTTTCCAAAAACATTTGTCCATGTAAACAACAAATCGAGGTAACTTTCCATAAGAGCCTATGATATCACACTCATTTTCATTTGTATCACTCTTTTCAAAATGACCAATAACAAATATTGTAAAAATTCATATAAGCTCTACGTATTCAAGACTATCAAGAAAATTTATTATCACTATGATCTCTGCATTTTATTATTACTCCCTAACCTCCTTAAAGGTTAATCAACTGTTTTACCAATAATATTGAATTTACAGGATTTTAAAAATAGGTGAGATCCCACCAAAAAATACTTTTAAAAATATAAAACTTTGGCAAGTAGGAACTTTTTGTAGTCAGCTTCTTAGAAATGATCGAGTTTGTAAATATCAACTGAAGATAATAATATTTAATGTAATATTTGATTTAAATTACACGTAAGAACGTCGTGAGATCCATCAATCAAATGCCATGTGCTGTTTATTTTCAAAACATCAATCATATTAAAAATTTTGAACATGTATTATTTTCTAACGCGTATGTTTAATTAATTAATGCAAAAGACACTTTTTTTATTTAGACAAATCGCCGTCATACAATAACAAAAGTTAAATCAGCTAATTCATCTAAATAAATGAAAACATGCATACTAGGTGGACCCGTTGAAATTCGCAACATGGTGATTGAAACACACACTAAACTGATCAAGTATTCACAAATTTATGATTTTTAGCAACATTAATTTTGTTTATGTACAGAACTATACACAAATTTATGTTTTAAAGTTATTTTAATAAAAAATAAAATAAGTATAAGACGTAAATTAAACATTTATATTTTTAACTTAAATTACGATAAAATAAATAAATTTATAGGATTCATGTAGACGCAGCACGACTAAAATAAATTTTAACGTTAAATTCGTTATAAATATTTAAAAAATCTATATTACTTATAATTTACTCATCCAATAGTCCACTTATCACCATTTACTAGTAACTGTATATTACTAAAATTATATATTTATACTTAATGCAACAAGAAAATCATTAGACTATTAAGTATATACGAGTATATCTACATTATGCTAGCCAGATTATCTACATATCGACAGAGTATTTCACAAAGAAGTAATAATTAATCTTTATAACGAATATGTTACCATCAACGAATCTTTAGAGTATGGATGTTATTATTTTTAAATATTGTACGATGATGATTTATTTAAATCAAAGAAAATCTCTTTTACTCTATTATGCGTGTATTTGATGGCTATGCTCAGGAAATCAATGAGAGTACCAAAAACAGTGGACGCTTGAGACGATACAAAACTGCTGGACAAAGTATCAACTTTGACAAACATACAAAAAAAATTGTACACAGGAGAAATTTTTGTCTACTAGAGCCAACAAACACAATTTTATAAAAATTCTGCTGACTTACAGATAAGAGGATGCGCATCAAAAACAGCAGAAAATGATGCTGAAGTTTTAATTATTTCTACAGCCATTAACTTTTGTAGGTGCGTGATGCTGTTATCATTGTTGGAGAGCACGTCGATTTGCTTGCGTTTGTGGTACAGCATGCAGGAGAATAAGATAAGGTTTTTTTTGTAACACTAAATTATGGCAAAACTGAAGAAAACGTTATCCATACTAATAGTTTTAATCATAAAAATATACAGAAACATGTTACTTTTATTCATGCGTTTACGGGTGCTGACTGAACGTCTAGTTTTTACAATCAAGAAAAGAATGAATTTGTGAAATTATTACTAATGAATCTGAAACTTCACTTATGCCTGGAGTATTCTTACAACAAGCAAGCTAACCCCTAAATATTCAATAAATATGGTGCAAAATTATACGCAGCCACGAACGGCTGCAAAACTTATATGCATCTGAAGGACCTGAGGTACGAATTATTTAAAAAAAGTTTGGAGGCAAGAAATTTAAAGCTGGAAAATTTACCGGCAACAGAATCTGCAGCACGGGATCATTCGTACAGAACTTATAATAAAGCTTAACTATGGATGGGAAATAAGACCAATTTTACTGATTGGGGCTAGACAAAATGATAATCTGCTATCGCTATCGTATCCGAGGATGTACTGCAGCAAATTAGTTGCAGTTGTCCAAAATGATGCAAGTCCAAGCTATGTAGTTACAAGAAGCACGGATTATTGTGTTTGGTTTTATATGGCACATGCCAAGGAGAAAATTGTACGAACATCGAGAAAATTGACAGGCGCATACCAAGCAATTGCGCTAAATAAGCTGACATGTAACACGAACAGGCTTTTAATATGATTGACGAAAGATCTATCGAAGATGACAAAAATTTTAATGATAGACAGCAAGCCGATAGCAAGGAGGAGGATTCAGAAGTGTCTGTAAGCAAAAATGAAAATGAATTGCCTGTAATAAAAGGATAGCAAACATGTGTATAATGCATATTATCCGTTAAATCTTGATTTTTATGTACTCCATAACATGAGAAATTATAAACTTTTTTCTACATTTATTAACTAAACCAATTTTTAAAAAAAGTGACTTATCTTACTTATAAATGGCTCAAGTCCTTTTTATTATAGACGTAATTCTGCACTGCAGCTCCACCTATCCTGCTCATTTTTTCTGTCAGATACAGTTGAAGATTTATTAAAATATTATTTATGAAAATGCCATTACTATGATGGAACCATTATAAAGCAAACAAGCACGCTTAAATATGTTCAATTGTACTGTAATTATAGATAATAACAATTCAAGCACTCAAAATTTATTAACAAAAATAAATACGTTAGAAATTTTCATCTCGTTAAGCTACTACAAATCGGTTGATTATAACTTTTTGTGCGACAACGAGAGCCCGAGAAAGATATATTTTCTTCAGCACACACGATTTGAAAAGCCCGTGTTTATGTCTCCTCGCACCTTCTGCCAGCGTCCAAAAATAATGTTCGTGTAAAGATTAGTTTTAAAACAATGCATGCTATTTAAAAGAGACGTGGTATTCTTTTATATAAACATAACTATTAAGCCGTAATCTCTGAATATTTCGGCCTTACAGGCTGTAAAATAGAGCGTGAGAAATTTTGTATGACAATAAATTAATCTCAGTTTCTACTGGTCGTATCTCAACTTTTTGTTTCTTTAAACTAAGAGAAAAATCGTGCCTTACAAATGATAAAAGATTCAAAACGATTCCGATAATATTTGTTGTTTTATTTCATTTTGTGAGTAAGCACTTATTCGCAATACATTTTGCGAAACCCCAGTTAAAAAAATCAACTTCCAAAAGCTGTAAAAATTGATTTCCAGAAAGGCGATTTTTTATGAAGCAATTGCATTTTGCAAAAGCAATGCAAGTAAACCGTTGGTGCAACCAAACAGAGCCTAAAATCTATTAAACTTTGGTACGTTTTCGTTTGTTGTTGTTAATTTGAAAGAATAATTAAAAAATAGCAATTTTGATAATTTCCTTACAATTTAAAAAAAAAATTTTTAATGGATTTTTAACGCACTTGGTCTTATTTCGTAAATATTTACACCATCTACAACTTGTATTACAACTTTTCGTTATAAAATGTATAAGAAATTTTAAAGTAGCAAAAAACACGGTTTTCTTCAGCGACTCATTAAAAAAAAATGCAAAAAAGTTTAGCTGTTTGAATTTGAATACGTTATATTGAATACTGAAAGCTACTCAATTTCGATGAAAAATTACTTCCTTGTTTGAACCTGAAGGTTATTCAACTAAAAAAAAATTTGTTGTTATCATATTGATAAAATGGAATATGTGGTCGATATGCAACGCTTGGAAATGCCAGGTAATGATTACGTGCCCAAGAAATCAGCTATTCTTCCTCTCAATAAAAATGATGGTGTAGCACATGTGTTTCTTTTAAACCTACATTACAGCCTTTGCGTAGCGTAGATTATAACAGAACTAGAAACATGAGAATTTCTATCTTGAACTTTGCTATATTGGACTAGCCTGAAATTTAAGTACATCAAGTACACTAATAGGAAATATTCTACAGTAAAATCTCAAAGATGACACCAAGATTTGTGTAATAGGAGAGCTAAAATATAAGTGGCTTGAAAGATTTAAATTTACAGTTAGTAGAGGACATCAAAAAATAAAACTCGGTTATAGGAGCATGACTGTTTATTAATGACACATTGTATCAATATTTCGCCGTTATTCTGGCGGCCTCTTCAGGACACAAATTAACACATCATAAAAATAACTATGCGACAAGACATGTTCTCAACACAATGGAGCGTATAAGTCTATGTGTACTATACATAATGATAATCATATGAAAAAATTTTGCTTCCACATGGAGTGGAAAGATGCTCGTAATGAAAAGCTGTAAGCAATATGTTCCAGGAGCAGCACGTCTGTACTATAATGGTTATTAGATAAGCTTATTAGAGACGTAAAGAGTATCGGTTGTACTTCACAGACAAAAGCGTTTAGTCGTAAGAAACGTTTATTGGGGGAGTGGAGGGGACTTTTCCAAACTTACTATCTGTTTAATGTTTCTTTATTACATAATTTTTGTTTGAATCTTTAAATCTCTTCAAATTTAGAATTAGAGTGTACAGCTCAGCGGTGCGGCATTTGACTGAAAATCGAGAGATCTCCGGTTTATTACCGAGTACCTCTTAAAATTGATCGTTTTGATTAGAAAATTTGTATGAATGTAGCGATGCTTATTAATGATTTGTTGGCCCTTAAAAGAGTCGATATTTTCTAAGTACATGAGCTCCAATTTTTTTCGTCAAGTTACTCAAGTCAAGTAACTGGTCCTTTTTCTAGCCCTTTTGGTGAAGCGCTTCTTAGGTGTCTTATTATCATCATCATTGTCATCTCTCTTCCTCTTATGCTGTGATGGTGGTGATAGGCTGAACCGTCAACATTGATTTTATCTAATTCCTCCTCCGATGCCGTGATGATGAGTGTCAACGCTATCAGTATTTTCCGACATCACTTATTTAGCAGTCAGTTCTTTCTCCTCAAAAATTTATGTATCTATCTTTGCTAATGTCTCCAGTAGATGAAAGATGTACTTACTTAACCTAGGGTAAAGGGGAGAATCCCAGAAGTTAAGGTACAAAGTTTCTTATGCTGTAAAAAAAAAGTGAACACGAGTCAAATGTTAAAAAATTTTAAAAGCACCTGCTTCTTATAGACTAATTTGTGATTACCCCCTCTTACCCATACATATTTTCGTAAACGCCTCCATCCACTTACAATAGCATGTGGAGGGGAAACAATTAATCAATAAAAATCGGGCGCTTTTTCAATTTCATCATTTTAATCACCGTAATTGGAAAATAGAAGCGAAGAATGGAACAACGACGACAAATATGAGTTCTGCGTCGGGGAACTCAAGTTGCTAAGTGATGAAAAGCTGTTAGGTTTAATCACCAGCACAGAATAAAGACTGTGGTGGGAAAACAGCATTCGACTTGAGGCAAGAGAAAGTCGAGTAGCGAAAGATTTTAAAAGGTGAAGACAATGACAAGGAAAACTAGTGATCTTCACAGCGATCCCTGGATCTCAGGGTAGCACCAGCCTCATCACACTTTTCCCCACCACCTTCTTTGCTCCAGTCCAACATGCATCCATGACTTAGCAAAAAACTCTGTCACTAGGAGTGTCATCAAAGTCTTCTGAAATAATTAGGGATATTAACACCATGGTAACGCCGAAGAAGCGCCTTTGGTTTGAATAATTTTTGTTGTCTTTTAAAAACAAACTGCTCTATCAGGGCCACGTACCTTCTGTAACGTGGAGAACAAAAATTTTTCCAGTATGATAAAAAAGGTTCATTCTTTTCAAGAAATTTCAAGATTTTTCATCAACATAAATGAAACAAATACGTTTAAAATATCTTGAATAATTTTTAATAATTTTTAGAAAATAACTTGTAAATTATGCAAACGATGTAAGTTTCAAAATCATGCCTTTTTAAGCCATGAAAAATATTAATTTGTTTGAACTTTAGAAATTACTTGATAGTATATAACGCTTCAAGTATATGGTTGTCCTAAAAAGAGCCAACTCTTTTTAGCGTCTATATCGGCCTAGGGCTGCATTACGTCCTCTGTCTGTGTGCCAAGGTCTCGTTTTGTTGTCGACACAAGGTCGACACACATAACTTTGCGCCGCTTCATCGAGAATCCATCATCATCATCGTTACAGGCGATGGTAATGACATCTCCGTTTTCGTCTTCATCCCCGTCCTTGTATTCATCTTTTCCTTCGTGGTTTTTCTTCTTGTCTTCGTCCTCGTCGGCAGAACTCACTCCACAGCTCCTCCTTCTAACACTCACAGCTCGTCTGCCTTCTCCCTAGTGAGCCCTAAGTTTCTAATAGAGTATTCTTCATCTGGAGGCAGGTTGTTAGCCCGCGTTCATATGGTAAATACAACCTGGTAATCTAGGGGATTGGCGTTTGACGTTGGTCGAGAAGGATTTCTTTTCATCGTCTCAATATCCCTCTCGAGCTTGGCAGGTGAGGAAAGCGATTTGTACTGCTTCCCTTCCACGCTAATGCGTCCTATCATCTTGAAATCAAATAAATGTATTTATAAAAGAGCCATCTCCTAATACCACGTTCTGTGCGGTGGAGGTAACTTTCGAAGTAGATATGCGCGCGCATGGTGGGGGTCCTTATCGGAGCAGCTATGCACGCGATAAGGGTATGATGACAAAGTGCCGAGGCCTTTCTCTGGGTGCGCTATACATCCCTGTTTCAGGATCACTATTTAACATAAATTTATCGGGTTTTTTTAAATTGACAAAATATTTTAAAAATTTTCGACGCTATGCTAGTTATCGCACGCCATGACGCTGGGAGTTAACAAAAAAAAACCGTAACGTTGGCCGAAATTTAATACCCGGCCTCCTGAAACGAGAAACCCTATGCTAGAGGGGTCGTGTATTGAATTCTGGACAGCGTAATGTTGGCAAGAGTTTAACACCGGACCCCCGGAAAAGAGAAAACCCATATTGAAGGGGTCGGGTATTAAATTCCGACCAGCGTGATTCTGGCAGGAATTGAATACTGGACCCCCCTAAGCGAGAAAACCCATGTTAGAGGGGTCGGACAATCAATTCCAGCCAGCGTAACACAGCACTATATTTTGATATTTTATGGTAGAAGTTTTTGGTACGCTTGCGGAAAAGTGACTTCAAGGCTTGGCCACCTATCAAGTGGAATGGAAAGCTTAGTTACGCGGGCTGTTTGACTCGCCCGCACCGTCAAATCGTCGCAGTGTGCAGAAACGCTGGAAAAATTCCCAAAATTCGTGCTTTCCACGGATTTTCAACTAATTAAATAGGTTTTGGGCGTATTTTTTTCATCGTGGAATACCGTACAAGGATCCGTTTCCCTCGGAGGTGTAACGACTTGTCACATATATATAATACTTGTATATATATATAGCTACTTTCGGTAATACAAATATTACGATGAAATAGAAATGATTTTACACTAGTTCTTGACATCTGATCGGGCTGAAATTTGGCACACACACTTATTTAAAAAGATCATGTCATAGTTTAGATACCATAAGCAAGCATCCAATATGGCAGCCAAAAAAAATGGCGGATGACCCAATACTCTATAACTTCGTTGACATGGGTTGATGAAAGGGCGTGACTAATAGAATTCTATTAGTACTGTAAAAATATTTGCGACGCACATTGGCAGTCCAAACAAAATGGCGGATGACCCGAACCTTTACAACTCCGTCGATACGGGTATCGAATAAAAGGGCATAACTAATTTAACTCTATAAGTGCTGTAAAAATAATCAAAATACAATATGTTGGCCAAAACCAGTTATCGGGTGACCTTAAATTGTAAAACTTTTTCGTCACGGGCACTTTATCAGATTTCGGTCGGTCATAATGGATCCGCCATCTTGAATTTGCAAATTTTAATCAGCGACCTTAAAAAAAACCACCAGTCTGAATTTTTGTTGAGATTTTCCATTATCAGGTTCTGGTCTACCATATTGGATCCGCCATCTAAAATTCGATTATTACGATGATAAATTTATCATAAACTGTCTTAAAATGTATTATAAAATCATTATTTTCCGATTTAATTCCGTAAAAAGACTTATCCATTGATATAAATGTATATTTTAGCAGGTTTTTTCAATTTTAACATTAGAGGTTAAGACAAAAAAATTTAAGGACGAAATCAAAAATCGGACTTAACAGATGTCTTACAAATCATCTTACCTTAAAAATGAAAAAAAATTTATCCAAATAGGTCAAAAATAATCATTTCTAGATGATTTTGACCAAAAAAAGTCAGTCTGGGCCCACTGTGCGACGCCAGTCGCCACAAATACTCGCTTAGCGTTGCTGGCTGAGGCTCCATAGTATAGACATAATTCTATACCAGCATGAAGACTAGCACAGCTCTGATTTCAGGCTATATCTTCATGGAATCGAATAAAAAATTTTCACAAAAAATTTTCTTGTGTAGAAATAAGTGCAGATGTGCTCAATTTTCATTAAAATAATTTCATGACAACATAAACTTTAAAAAACAGATAAAACTCTAAATCTTGGAGAGAACGCTGCATAGACAACAAATGACAATTTTTACGGATTTTCTCAAGAGAATGTAAACATTGAGGCACACTAATGGAGAGTTCATGATCCACTTTTTATTCATAACATTTATTTTCCATATTTTAGATATATTATGATAAAATAGGTGCTAAAAATTTCAAAAAAAAGTACATTATGTCAAGCATATTTATATAAATGTGCATAGATTATTTCAACATGATTTCATGACAACATAACCTTTAAATAAAAGAAAAAACCCTGTATTTCGAAGAAAAAGCCGGAAAAACTACAGAAAACGATTTGTGAGAGTTTGATAATGGAGAAAACAACATCACCCACGCTAATAAAGTAGTTAGCCAATACAATATAATAACTTTGAAAATTATCGTTACTTCTGGACTTGAATATGTCTCTGCTATATATATTAAAAAACAGTACTTATTTTAGAAAACTAATTATAAATTAATTTTGAATAAAACAATTGATTTAAAAACAGGATGTTTTTCCATAATGAATTGAGAAACTTTTACAACGAGTCGGACTATTCATGTATGTAAAAACTATTTTACATAATGGTCCAATATTTCAGCATCCTTATGCGCAGCATGTTCAGCAAAAGTATTAACAGTAATTGAAAAATATTTAAAACAGTGTGCAAAATTCTGAAAACCCGATTATTGACCCCCTCAGGCCCGGTAATCGACCCCCTGCTAGCCAGTTATCGACCCCCTCCGATATGATGATAAAAATGTCTTCAAATCACACATCAAAAAATAACCCGGTAGAAAATTGATAACATCATATAAAGAATCATGCGATTAATTAGATAATTTTGTTATATCATATGATAAGTCATGTGATTTACCGCATGATATCATCTAACTACGTGATTAATCGCGTGACTTTTTGAGGTAGGAAGAACACTCACAAGTTTCACTGAAATATGAAATACTTAGGAACTTTGTCCACACTTTGTTTCAGCAAAACTTAATACTTAAATATATTAGAACGATACATATCAGTCAAAAAATCACTCTTATAAAATTATGTACCTAATCAACACGCGTTAATCAACGCCCATCCATTTAAAACTAAACTTAGTACTCTTTTGAAAAGAAGAAATCGATTCTACAACTCAGGATGCAGAAAAAATCAAAACAATCACCTCGACAATAGAGAACTAGCATGTTTTCTAAATTATTATTTTTTCGATGGTAAATAGTTCACTGAGTACGCGTGTAAGACATTTTTTTTTTATGTTGTTATGAATTTATAATAATTGATCGAAATTTCAAGTCACACTCAAACTAATATCACGTCGTATGATGTCAGAGCTTCTAAATATTCGGAGGTTTGTTCGGTTTTCACAGGTGAGCAAAAGGCCGAACTAACCTGATTGTCTATAACACCACGAATCATAGTATGGTTATGTTGCACTCATTGGGAGATATATATCCTTCTGTTGTGTCCAAATTACTTTTGATAGATTTCCCGACGTAGCGTGGAGAATTCTGGTCATCTACAATAAAATATTTTTAAGTAATGAACTTAGTAAGCTGCTCTCACAGTCTGCTATAGGTTTCAGACAAAGCGTATTCAAATGTATTAAAATGACGTCTTAACTCAATGTTTTACGTCACGCAATTTTAAGGCAATAAACCTCTAAAAATTCAGAAGAACTGACGTCACCATCACGTGGCATCGATTTGAATGCTAGTATGAAAATTACGCTTCGAAAACATTTTATTTTTCAAACAATTTTTTAGTAATGTATCATATTAATTTAGATGTACGTTCCTCTGAGATCTAGCGATAGGAAGTATTAGTTGACTGAATCCTGCTGCATGCAAGTTCTCTATTACAGAGACGCTCGGAAGATCAATAATTGGGTGACGGTCAAGATAGCTTCGACCCGATTATTGATGGGGGGGTTAATTACGGGGTTCGTGAATTTTTGAGCATCCAGTTGTTGACCGAGCCTATTTTTAATGAAAATACGTAAATTTTAGAGAAG
The DNA here is from genome assembly GCA_030522625.1 of Copidosoma aretas. Lineage (NCBI taxonomy): Eukaryota > Metazoa > Arthropoda > Insecta > Hymenoptera > Encyrtidae > Copidosoma > Copidosoma aretas. Next base: position 15,084 of record JAPYYV010016496.1, read on the forward strand.
AAAATATATGTCACGTACTTTTAAATATATTAACTTATTTGAATCATCGGAATACAATCGTGACACGCATAATAGACCTCTAAAAAGCATTTGAACTATCGTGTCTCTCGTGGGTAGTCACGGTCAAATTCAAGCAGTTCTGCGTATGCATTTTTTCTGATTTCAATAACTTTTATTCAAATTAACGCAATACAAAAATGTCGGATCTGTGTAGAACTGACCCCCTGTCTTTATAAAAACGTTACAAGTAATATTCTTTGAAGTAAAGTATGCTTATTCTTTGGTAAAACTTGAAGGGGGGTAATCACTGGTAGGGATCCACAACTGGTACGTTTCCCCTACATTCTCTTTGATTTAAATAGTACAACGAGAATTTATCAGTATCACACAAACGACATAGGACAACACATTTCTAAAATGTTTCTAAAATGTTTAATTAATTTAAAACTTACAAACGTTTCTCCTAAGAGCTCTGAAACGTTTCTGAAACGTCTTTAAAAACCGTAAAATGTCCATTGCCAAGCTCAGAAAAAGTTATACGATACGTTTCAAAAACATTTCTAGAATTTTTCTGAAATGTAACTGAATTTAGTGCAAATTAAGGAAAAACCAAATTATTTTTATTTTTTCAGCAATGCCCAAATTTATAAATAATGAAAAGACCGGAATACGAACTGAAACTGCTAGGATGAGAGGCAAGTATCATATCCACTTGACCAGAGAGGATGAGATACTTTGTACATAAATTACGTCACTATAAAATAAAGATACAAAAACCAGTATTTTTTTCCATGTTTTCCATCTTTACAACTGAACTATGAAATAACAAATGCCTGTTTGGACAATTTACTAACCTAATTTTATTTAGAAACATTTATATCTTTCACAAATAATATTTTTCGTCTTACGTTTACTCTTGGGATTCAATGTGATGTTCTACTATCGTATTAAGTTTGCATTTAATAGAGATTAAGAGATTATATATATATATATATATATATATATATATATATATATTAGTTAGTACATCGTCAAATTAAAAAAATATTTGAATTATTTATATTTGTATACATGCAATGCAGTTTTAAGTACGGTAAACAAAAAATAAAATGGTACTTGTACTGTATAAAAACCTTATTTTACATATAAGAAATCTTATCCACTCTGGCCAAGTGGATAAGATAAGCTCGCTTATCATCCTGGTGGTACCAGTTCGTGTCCCCAGCAGCGCGATATGTTTTCTTTATATTTTGCATTTTACTCTTATTGGTATTTTAATTTAGGTAATGCTAAAATAATAACGATAATTCATTTTTCTCCTTATTTTGCACTAAATTCGGGAAAGTTTCAAAAACGTTCCTGAAACGTTTCACATTAACGTATGCTAAGCTATGCAACGGATATTTAACAGTTTTAAAAATGTTTTAGTTCTGAGCTCTTAGAAGAAACGTTTTTAAGAAACGTTTGGTTCTATGTTGGCATCAATACCACAAATTCTCGTGGTACTGTTTCAATTAAAGATAAAGTATAAACTAGTTGGAATTTTTGACGAAATTAGGTTTTTATCTTTACATTACATGAATTGTTTTGTCTACCAATGGCACTTATTTACGTATCATTTAATCATCCTTTGAACGACTGTAATTTTTAAAAGGTAGATAGCCCTGACAATGGTAGTTTAAGGTGGCCGAAATATTGGACAATAGAGAAATAATTTTTTAATACTGACATAGTTCCTGCTCTTTGAACAACTTTCTTAATTTATTATGGATTCTTATGGACATTTAATTCGTACACTTATGATTTGCGAGATACGCGTCAATCGAACTGATGTCAGGATGCTATGCTTTTATTTAGCTGATAATTTTTCCTTTTTCTTTAGAAGCTTAGCGTTTCTCGACAGTTCCACGACTGCTTGTCTTTTTTTTTTTTAAGTCATTTTTGACTTGCTTACGTTTGTATGAACATCAAAAAATATTAATTAACTAAGAAAAAATTTCAATGTAATCCGGTCCCCAACCTTGATGAACCGACCCCTTAATTGAGGAAGGGGCTAATTTAGAACTCAAAATCAAAGTACTTACTTGGCTCATCAAGTACCTGAATGGTTTTTACAGGAAAATATAGCTTTTAATGTGTCTGTTAAGGAAAAAATAGGTTACGGGGTCAAACCAGTCAAAAAATGTATACAACCCCCTTCCAAATCACTTCGGAGTCCCTTGATTTCGTTATCGACGATCTTTCTGTTCATCTCATTGAAAACAATTTTGAGGAGTATGGATACGGAAAATGACGCCTGAAGTGCTTGCATACAATCTTTACATGTGGTTTACAAAATATGTATGTACATTAGTCTTATTAATATTCAAGTACATGTGGCATTAAGAATAATAAAATATACACGCCCGTAGAGTATACCTAACTAGTCTTACGCAGGTTCATGTGTAAATAAGAAACCAAGATATTAAAGTGAATATTTTAAAGGTCTTTGTTTTACATATTACACACATCCATGCAAAATTTTGGATACGGAACCGGTGTACAATCACTAAAATGATTGATGTTCGGAACAAATCAATTTCCGCCGGCGTACATATATATTGTGTAAACCATATGTTGAGTTTGTATCCAAGCACTCTAGGCATAATATTCCTTATTTACACTCCTTACAATTGTCTTTAATGTGCTAAACGAAAAGCTCACAGAAAACAAAATCGAGGAAATTCGATATGATTTGAAACGGCATTTTATAAGTTTTTTTATTAGTTCCACCCTGCAACCTATTTTTTTATTAGCAGACACATTAAAAGCTACAACTTCTCGTAAAAATAATCCGGTTACTCGATGATCCAAGTACAAGACAAATACATTTTTGTTCTGCCACCATGTCTGATTATGGATGAAGTCACGTAGTTTATTACAGTTCCCTCGTCACATCCTTATATTTAACACCCATGTCAAGGAGATTATTAAGGAAATGGTAGTCCGTCATTGTGGGTTATTACCATATTTAATTTTGATTAATGTGTAGTTTATTGTATTTTGCTTCTTTAATTTACGCCCATGTCAAAGGGTTTGTAAAGAAAGAGGAGATTCGCCATTTTATTTTGTGGTAATACAGCTCACATCACACTTGCTGAAACATTTTATTCTACACCCATATTGATGGTATTGGAAAGAAAAAAGTAATTCGCCATTTCGCATCTGTTACCATATATAATTTGCCATGTTGATACATTTACTATTATGGATTGTTTACTAATATTAAAAGTATGCGCAAAATTATAGCTAGGTCGAATATTGGAACATTGTTAAAAATCGATCGCAAGGATTTCCCTACTCAGACACACAAACAAACAGAAAAACTAGTTAAAGAAAAGGTTGAAAAAAAAAAGCTGAAAAACTATAGTATTATGACACATTTTGATTTATATTATTGTTATTTTTATTATTCTTATTATTATTATACATACAGTTTTTCAATGTTTTTTATTAAAGAAAACTCAGCTAAACTCTCATATGATTTGTCATATGAGGCTCGTACCTCATTTTCTATTCAATAAAGATCTCACGCAGAACTATTTTTCTCAAGTTTTAATGTATTCAGTAACTATGTGATGCATCTAATCTGATTTTTTCATGTTTGATGTGATAATTTTTTACTGTTGTTCCATTACTGTTGTAGAATGATAAAATTTTGTTTAAAAGCTGATTTGACTATGGCTGTATAGTCGAGCACTTCTTTTGGCGCCAGACGCACTGACAGTCTGTCTGCTAGTTCACTTCTAAACTACCCTCTAATAGTTCTTAAATGAATCAAAATGCCACCATACAATATTAGATGGACCAGAGGAAAAAGTAAAGGTCAGTTTGTGAAGAAAACAGCTTATGCAAATAGAAAAGAGCATTAACATAAGATTGATCCGTATTTATTACTCAATTTTATAACAATAATACAACAATTAATGCGTGTTTCAATACTCACAAAGTAGATTGATTTTTAATTTTCGCGGGTTTCTGGTTTTGAAAATAGACCACAAACCTAACCTACAGTTTAACTGTTTAAACTGCAATCATTTCAACAAATGGTCGAAAATGTGTACTTTTTTTGGGATTATGCAAAATAATGTGCTTTCAACTATCAGTGGTTAAATTTTCATTAACTCGGTATTCATTGTCTGTAAATGAAGGCATAACTTCTAATTCCATATCCATAAGCGCTGTGTTAAGATAAAATTTTTTAATTAACATTTTCTTGGTATTTAGGTCGCCAACCTACGCTGAGATTAGTTAAACGATAGTGCTATTAACAAATAGTTAAAAATTCAAGAGCCTGAAATTTAATTCATAAAAAGTACGAGCCTTTTATTATGAATAAATTTAGCTTTGTCAACGGCGTTCTTAAAGTTTTTTGTTTTATTATATGATTTAATTATGTGAAAATATTAGAAAAGCATCCCTCGAAAGTTATAACGTTGTGCATACAATTTTTTAATATCCACATCTGATGTAAGAAAACCTTGCATTACGAGACAGTATTATTACAAAATATCAGACGAGATCACATAAGAGATTGATACGAGAGAACAGACACACTCAAATTTTCTAATTTTAATTATATTTAATTTATTCTTTAGCTTGGTTGTGGCCCTGTTATCGAATTCATATCTCTACTGATTCCTAATTCTACTTTAAATAAAAGAGCCTCTTATTTTTTGGAGTCTTCGTCTACTCTTTGATAAAAACTAAAAACACAATATTTTGTTCAAAGTGCAATTTTAACAACGACTATTATGACGTTGAAAAAAAAATATTTTTTAAATATTTAGTGCTATAAAAGTATATCATAACATCACAAAACTTCTTATACTTAAAGTCATAATGCAAAATATGTTATTTCAGTGAAAATTTTTACTAATACCAAATATATAATTAAGTATCAATTGAATTATAAGAATAGAATATAGCGATATTTCACAATGGGTTAGTTGACTTTACTTAAAATATTAAGAAAAAATGTTCAATTACCTTTGTCCTGGAAGACCTTCACTATATTTGTTGTGAAGACAAGAGCTAAGACACTGCAGAACACTCAATGACGTAAAATTTTCACTTGCTATCATTTCAAGGCCTGAATATTGTCTCTCTTTTTCTTTTTCTATTAATTTATACAAATCTGGATCAAAATCCCAAATATTTTGTTGTAATAAGGCATCCATCACCTGCAATAGTATTTATTAAAAGAACATTTCAATGAGAATCACAAAAAAAAATCACTCAAGTGACTGAAATAAATTATTAATTAGATGTTAAGACACTGAAATAATTCGTTGACGGATCACTCCTATTACATCGAAATCTCACTTTTCTTCAGATATAATGAATTTCTGTTGAAGATAACCCCAATGAACTCGATTTAATCAATGTTATGTAAATGTAAATTGCCAAACATAAGATATTTGATTATCATTAAAAATTGCATCAACTTAACTGTAGAAACATCAATTTGTACCATTAAATTTTGAAGACAAATTATAAATATACATGCCTATTGTTATGATATATAAACTAATAAATGTGTAATAAGGCCTAATAAGGCCCGAAAACGTATATTAATCGGTATTACCAGATGATGCCATCGTTTGCCAAGAGGAAAAACATCATATCAGGAAATTTTATTTAAATATGTGTACTTATTAGGAATTTTTTTTAATAACGTTGTAGTTAAAATTTGGCGTACGAAAAGTCGTTAACAATTCCCAGACTCAACGCTTTTAAAATAAAATTTGAAGATACGGCGTCTGTCCTCTTGACTAATAACATAGTCTAAGGGTCAGATTTTTAATATGCGATAAGTATATGAAATAACATACAAAAAATGAACAAAGATAGGTGAAAGTACGTAAAATTGGGCAAATATACGCGTATGAGTGTTTCACGGCGGTTTTGTTGCACGAGCGCTTGCTATTAGGAATACTGAAATCCCAAATTTTAGGTAGCTCTCGCGATGTAACCCATACGGTACAATACGTTTCTGAAACATTTCATCGAAATATTATAAAGCATATTACCAAAAATCCCGGAAACTTTTCTCAAACATTTCTAAAATGTTCCTAAGTTTAGTGTTGATTAAAAAAAAAAAATTTATTTTAATTCAGCAACACCTAAATTTATATAAAATAACTAGAATAAGAGTAAAATCCGGTCGCCAGATTGACATGCAAGCTTATTATTAACTTGGCCAGAGTGGATGAGATATCTTGTATACAACTTACGTCTATATACATATATATATATATATTTTTTTTTATTGTGTATTTGTTACAACTGATTTTTACGGGCACCCTCTACAACCTCTGTGTGGAGGGTGTTTATCCTAAACCCCAACTAATCCCCTCTATTTCCCACCTTTCCCAGCCAGTCCCGCATTTACCCAGAGCGCACCAAGGCTTTTAAACCCCCTGGGTCGTCCTGTGGTGCAGGAAAACCTCTTTCATGAGGGAAAAACCTACACCAGGACCAGTCGCGGGACTTGGGAAGAAATCCCAGCCGGAAACAGTTTTTGAAAAAATCCTGCACCGACCGGGATTCGAACCCTCGCCCCACTTGAGCAGCCGTACCTCAGACTTGCGCCTTAGC
>JAPYYV010016497.1:0-11222 GCA_030522625.1 Copidosoma aretas
TGTACTATTTACTTGATGTACAATACTCATTTATATACATGTATTTTCAAGAAAACAAATAAAATTTATCAGTTCTTTACGTAAATATGTAAGTGTAATATCTAAGACTTTATTTAACGTTTAAAAAAAATTACTAGAAGTTAAGAAAAATTCGAAAAATTTTATAGAAGTTTATCAAAGTTTTAATCGTGAGCCCACATTTTACCTAAAAAAAAAAAAAAATACTTAGTTACTGAAAGTTCATAAAAGTTCATTATAGTTTATAAAAGATTATAGAAGTTTATAAAAGTTTTGAAGTATGATATAGCTACTGTAAACGAACAAAAAAAAAGTAAAAAATTTATAAAAATTTGTTAAAGTGAATAACTTTTATAAACTTCTATAAAGTTCCTATGCAGTCTCAAATCCGTCTTTTTATCAAAGTTTATGAAAGTTTGGGACAATTTCCGCTTGGGTAGGAGTTAATTTACAAGGTACACATTCATAGTTATAAAATATATTTGGAGTTCATTTTGGCAGATCAAGAAAGTATTAAGAAAATGTTGAATATTAGTGAAAAAATAGCTAAGCTATACTCATTATTTAACGTTAGAAAGGTATCTTATCAAGATGCCTATAGTTTTCTTGTATTCTACATTTACTAACTACAGTCTCCCAGAAGTATTATTACTTTATTTTATTCCTATATCTTCAGATTTACGATTGAACTTACGTCAAAAAGTTTTATGCAATTGTATTATTTCTATATCGGAATTCACAGTTTGAAATCAATTTATACCCCAGTTCTGCTAGTAAACCACAAATTTTTAGATTTTGAGGTTACATTTCCAAAAACAAGTATTCGTTCGAGTACCAAATAATGAATCAGGTACAAAACTATTGATAAAAAGAGATTTCGATGTTCAGCTCATTGAATAAAAAAGTATACTCGGAATCATTGAATTTCAGAAAAAAAATCTTTAGCTTTACTTATGTTTGGAGGTGAGAAATCAATCAGACAAAGATCTGTATAATTTTTGTATATTTTGCATTAACTTACCTACAAGTTTCCAAAAGTTTTGTGCGTTTATATTTATATCTTCAGATTCACGATTTAAGACCAATTAAAATATCCGATCTATCCGTAAAACACATCTTTTCAGAATCGGGGTTATATTTTTTAAAAACATGTACTCGTTTGAGAACTAAATGATAAGTAAGGTACGAATCTATGGTTTAAAATTTGTTTTTAAAGATCAGCTTATAAAATAAAATAAAGTATTCTCGGAAATATTGAGTTTTTAGAAAAAACTTTGATCTTATATATATATATATATATATATATATATTATATATATATATATATTCATAGTTGGAGGTAAGGAAGTTGTCCAATTAAGTTTTGTATGATTTTCCTATTTTCGACATTTACTTACCTGCAAGCTCTAAAAAGTTTCATCCTTTTATCTTATTCCAATCTTGAGATTTACGATTTTTACACAAAAAAAACATTTGTACCCCACTGTGCAACGCCCGAGGGACCGTTGTGCTGCACACTCTGGCCGGATGCGCATTAGTGGCGAACGCTTAAGTTCCTACCGAGGGCACAGCAAGCACTAAAAAACGCCCGAGGCAGGAAAATAACATATTTTTTATGCATTTGTCAAAATAAAACCGATATAGTACATTTTCCCAACTTAATATGGTACAAAAATCTAAAAAATAAAAAAAGCTGGTATATATTAACATTTCCGATATGCTAACTCTGCCCGACTATTCGCCTGGTGCAGCTGAAGAGAGGGGATAGACGAAACGACACTAGCGTGAGTGATGGCTGTCAGTGTAAACACAACTTACACGGCCGAGTATAGACATATATATTACCGACAGTATCTAAAATATAACTTAAACATGCCGAATCATTGTATAAATTCTTGTCATCTCTGATTACTTTGATACTTGCCATTGAAATATTGGAAATAAAGGAGGTAAAGCCGCCAGTTTGATCCGACAGCGGTCGCATTTCAAATGTCGCCACTGCTTCTGCACAGGGCCAATCCGCCAATAGTATTTTTAATCACTAGCGTGGTACGTTTCTCAGCTCGGTTGCTCGCTACGTTTGAATAAAGATTTTACCCTCTATTAGGTACCTTTTGTTTTTCTTACGTATTTTTATGTACTTAATCTAAATTCGTGAAGTACTTTGCTCTAAGACCCTGCATTTTTTTTATTAAAAAATTATTTGAACAATTTGTAAAAAATAAACATTTTGGGCTGGAAAAAATTTGATAATATATTTTAGGTCATTTTAATCAGAAAAGTTGTTTTACCTTTTTTTCGTAGGAGCTGTAGTTTTGAAGTAAAAAAATCTCAAAGTTTCGACAAATCAATTCAACACCTCTCAAAATATGCGCCGACTACTGTAAATCATTAGTGTTTTAACAGTTACTCCATACTTTTGAGGGATCAAGCAAAACATGAGACACATGCATAGTGTTCATAGAGGTATAAGAATAGAGCGCGCGATGTCGATTCAACTCTGTATACTACGGTAATGCCAGGAGTGAGAGAGATGGCTGCAAGGAGGCCCCCCCTGCACTCCTGGCATCACGCAGCCGAGCCTGTGGCGTGCTCTATTCTTATGCCTCTATGATAGTGTTCCGTAGACCGATGTTGCACAGTCTGTATACCTATATATACATACCAATAAAATATATGTATACAGACCAGTGCAGCATCGGTCTAAGAAATACTCTGTATGTGTCTCATGTTTTGCTTGATCCCCCAAAAGTACGGGGTAACTGTTAAAACAATGTTGATTTACAGTAGTTGGCGCACATTTTGAGAGGCATTCAGTTGAAATCGGTCAAACGAGCTTTGAGTAACAGGCAATCAAAATCAGCAAAAAATTGATTGTCCAAACTTTGAGATTTTTTTACTTCAAAACTAAAGCTCCTACGAAAAAATATCACAACTTTTCTAGTTAAAATGCAAGGTATAAACTAGCAACCGAGCTATATCTGTAATATGCGATGATAGCACAACATTTAAACTCAGAAAAATCTTAGACTTTAACAGAAAATACATTCACGGTTTTGTTGTTAACATCAATTTTTCTTGGGTTTGGGATTAAACTTATGATCTCTACTTTCGTACTAGGCATTAGTTTTTTTTTTTTAAGTATCCACTATCGACGGGAAGTTATGTCCGCATTTCAAGTGATATTTAGCGTGATTCATGTGCACGCCATAATATGATAAAGAAGGTTTTTTTTAAAATGTTTTTTTAAATATTTTTATTGATAACCCTACATAAAATTTTACATGCACGTTCAAAAATTAATAATGAACCCCCTATTTCAATATCATTTAATTATCTATAACTTTGTGTATCAACAGACTCTCCAAAATGTGTGAGAAATTTTTTCTGAAAGTAATAAATCCATGTTTAAAAGAGAGCAAAACTATGAATAAAATAATTATATATTTATTGTAAGATGTATCTTTTGCAAAAAAATTGTGAAAGGGCACGAAATACGGTTGTTTATATTTTAAAAGATAAGTTTAATTCATTCAGAAGAATGTATTTCGTTTATAAATAGACGGGCTTAGAAAACGACAAAAATGAGCTCTAGTTGAAAACTTGATTGTCCCAGCGGTTTCCTTCCAAACTGCAAAAAAGTACATAATAACCAATAACCCAATAATTGCACTAGCACGTTATTTCAAAAATTTTTCAACTTTGGTACCAATGCATAAGATAGGCTGACATACATATTTTTCTTTGTTCTTTTACTGCGTACGTTTGTTATTTTTACATTTTTTTCTTGTGAATTCGACCTTCGCTTTCGAATGAAAAAAATGTTTTCTTCTCGATCCTTCGTAATTTTTTTGCAAATTTTATTCGTGAAAACTTTGTCTTTTTATTTGAAATGACTTTCTTCCTCACATCGCAAACTACGCGTGAGATTCATTTGCAAAAATTTTTATTTGTAAAAATTTCAGTCCTAATTTTTCATCTTTCACATGAACCAATGTATTAAAAATGTATGAATTCTCAAACGAGAGGTAGATTTCTACTCTGCGTCTATTTTTTCAGATAAAAGTACTAATCATCACTTTGAAAACATCCTCAAGACTCCTTAACTGATGCGCCCCTTCAGAACCCCAAACTATTATTAAGCGCGTGCATTAAGCTCTGCAAGCAAGTATGCAAATATAAGCTTCGTAATAATCGTAATCAGCAGTCTTTCCTCAAAAAGCGTCAAAAATGCCTTAACGTTCGCTCACACGATTAAAAATTTTTTTGATTGCCACGCATTCCATATAGCTTGAAGCAGCTTACATCGAGATTAATTGTACTGTTAGTCCGAGAGCCCACTGCAAATTTGGCTGCCTATAACTGTTGAGACCACATTTTTTCTGTTAGATAGCGCAATTCTTGTGCAAAACAAAAATCCAGGGCTGCCGAGTGTAAGGATTTTTAGAAAGAGAGAGTAAAAATACTTCAGAGCAAATAGTACTTCACAATTTGACCTTTCACTGTTGTGGACGAAATTAGCACCAAACTGTAGTATTTTCTCTACTGATTACAAAAACATTATGGGAGCCCCAAAAATCTTTTTCAGGAGCGAGGCAACAGCTTCCAAAGTATCATCTGTATGATTGTCGAACGATCATCTGCTCGGGTGGCTATATATATATGCGTACAGTGGTATATTCTACATTATCGACACCGTCTGCTCCGCTGTGTATATACACACACATATAACTTATACAGCCGCCCGAGCAGCGCGATGATCGTTCGACAATCATACAGATGATACTTGGCTGCCGTTGCCTTGCTCCTGAAAAAGATTTTTGGGGCTGCCATAATTTTTTTGTAATCGGTAGAGAAAATACTACAGTTTGGTGCTAATTTCGTCCACAACAGTGATAGGTAAAATCGTGAAGTACCATTTGCTCCGAAGTATTTTTACTCTCTTTCTAAAAATCCTTACACTCGGCAGCCCTGGATTTTTGTTTTGCACAAGAATTGCGCTATCTAACAGAAAAAATGTGGCCTCAACAGTTATAGGCAGCCAAATTTGCAGTCGGCTTTCGGACTATGTGAGTTTTTACAAATCGTAAGATACTTATGCGGCTCTAATTGTGGCTGGTAAAAACGAGGGCTATACTGATCGAGATAGGGATGAAAGTATAATAATAAGAAGGATGAGCGCCAGAGATAAAGGTGCGATTTTTAATGATTGCGACAGTAGTAGACGGCTTGATGTTATTGGCTTAATGACATGAATATGCATATATTATACATATTAAACATGTACATTCTAAGCTACCGCGCAAAAAAGAGGAATAGACAGGGTGACGACGTTGACGACGACGATGACGACTACGATGACGATAGCAACAAAGAAAAAACGGCAACGAGGCAAGCGAGATGGACTGCCGCTGCTATCGCCGACGCCACCGCAGCCACGTGCCAGTTCTATCGCTGCTATTGCTGTTGCCGCTGCTTCTCGGAGCCGCGAGCAACTGATACGCGGAAAAATATCAAGAAGAAAGAATTGGTGCGCGTGCTTTGCTGCTACCGCGGGCTTTGCTAGCAAAGCGCTTATTTTCATTTTCTTTTCGTTTTCCCCTATTTTCGCGACAAGTTCGAGGACAAAGGTGTACCAATATAATATATACGCTGCAGGTGATGCGAATTGCGTTAGGTTTATTCACTCTCGGCTTGAGCGTTCGAAATGTTGATTGTGATTTTAGACTGTGATTGCTATTTTTGAGTGCTCTTTTTGAGATTCACCCATATAAATAGACACTGCACAATCAAATGAGCGACGATAATAAAAATTGCGCTTCGCTCTTCGGCCCGACGCTGGCCAAGATGGATGGGTGAGTACTCATATTTTAAGCATTTGCTAATCTCATTGACTAGGTTCTTTTCCGTCGTTTTCTAAGTTTGTTCGCATGCCAGGCATTTTTTTACGCCGAGCATATTGATTTTGCTATCGAGTTGTCGGAGCTGAGTATTCGCGCGCGTGACTTTATTGCCTCGTGTCGGGAGTAGGTACGAGGTACGTACGACTGATAAACGGAACTTGTTTTGGTCTAACTCCGTTTTTCTGTTCTAACGCTCGTTTTCTCGTCAAGTTAATTAATTTATAGAGCTAATTTGGACAAATTATCACTTGGTTCACTCACTTGTTCGCCTGACTATAATAATTTTCTTCGGACATTTCATTTCTGTTGGTTTCTTGCGTGCCAAAATAACAATAGGACTTTGTAACAAATTATTCCATTCGGGTAACAGTAATTCTTATGAATTTTTCAATTTCTAGTGTATATCGTTCATATTGCGTACACTATAGCCAACTCTCTAAAGTTGAATCAGTAAAATTCAACTTATAATGAGTAACTATTGACTTATTGGGTTAGTCAAATGTCGTGCACTGTCAATCAGTAACTATGAACTTATTTAAACAGTAAAAAAACGTTGCTTTTAATAAATATTTTGAGAACTTAATATATATGCATGTTGATATTATAAATGATGTGCTGAAAGAAAAGAAGTTTATACTTTCAAAAAAATTTTACTGTTGTCGAGATTTGAACCTCTGACCTGATGAGCCGAAGTCCAGCATCATAACCACTGACCTAAAGCGACTAGTGCGAGTAAATGTAAAAAACTTATACAGGTATATTACTTGCATTACTTTTACTGATTAAATCGTAAAATTTGGCTAATTCGGCAGTAAACAGCGAAATTGTCAAATTTTAACTTATTTTCCAGTAAAATAAAGTTTATTTTTCAAACAAGAAATTTTTTTACTAATTCCTCAGTTGTATTTTACTGTTTCATGAGTGAAATTGAAATTTACTTATTTGATAAGTAAATATTTAACTCATTCAACTTAAGAGAGAATGAAACACAATTTATCGTGAAATTTCTATTTACGATTTCAGTTACAAAACTAACTGATGTTATAATAATACATTCCGAATATCATAATTTCTATATTTTATATGAATTAAAATTTCCGCGATAGAATGCAATACAATATGACAAGAAGGTCGTCGCACTTTATGCCGCTTCATAAGAAATAATGAAATAAATTGTGTTGTGATCGTTGCCAAAATGCTAATAATTAAGTATCAATGTGACAGTAAAAAAAATTTTAATTTGACGAGTACTTTATAACCTTGAGAATTACGAAACATATTATTAGCACTTATCATGCGTATTTTTGAATGCATGTGATTTATGGCAGCAATAAAAGCTCTAAAACGCTGATTCGAAAAACTCAAATTGCCATTCTCGTCCATGACACAGTATAACTTACTAGTCTAACTATGCTTCAATTTGAAGTAATTTCCCCGCTAAATTTCAGAATTAGCAAGCGTAGATTTCATCTAGTTTGGCTAAATCATTTCGTTAATGGAGATATTGTTATCTCAAATCAGACATAGTTTGCGGCAACACTATGTTCTATGTACTAGCGCGTGTAAGTTGTCTCTAACTTCTTAAATTGATGCGTCGAAAGAGGCAATTGAGTCTTTCTATCAGTACGTGCTTGCTAAATATTATTTTATTAAATCAAAATATTTCGACAGGAATATAAATTTGTTGTATCCAACGCTAATTTAATTTTCTTATATCCATCGTGTTACTGAAGGCAAGTTCTTGTTTTTTTTCCATTACTTTTATGTACAAAAATTCGTGTAAATAATTGATGTAGTTATATTATTGTTAATCGAACCTAAAAAATGTTTACTAGTCAAATTTTATTCAAAAAAATAATGATATTGTTTCGAAAAAGGACAGAGAGCTGGCTCCATAAAAAAAGTAGTCATCGCTACATGGCTGATTTTTACTGTTTAGGGTCCTTGTGTGTAACCAAGATTGTATCGTCTTGTCTGCCAGCGCGATTCCGTGGCTTACAGCGAGGGCAACCAATAAAACAGGCGAGGAAACAGGTCATATTGCGATTAAAAAAAATCTATAGGGTACGTGGGTAATATTATCATCAATAGCTTTTATTTATTGTTGAGGAACGCGGGAAATTATTGACAGACAATTAATTATTGGCTAAAGTGCCGGCAGACAGCGATAAAATGTTCCAAGATACTAAAAAAAAAATCATTACTTAGTACTTACATGCAATCCCGCTGATGGTATATTTTATTTATACATTAAGAGTCACCGATAGCCTAGTGATTATCGTCACCTACTGCTAAGCCTGCCACAGACTTAAAGGATGAGGGTTCGATTCCCGCTACTGGAATTTTTGGACAAAACCTGTAAAAGGCTTTTTCCCGATTTTTCCTTAGCTAGAAAAGTACCCCCGATCCTGAATTAAACAAAACTAACGATCATACCCCAACGTTTATAAAACTACCGATATAAGTACTGCAGTTAGAGGTGCGTTAATGTATACTGTTATCATGTAAATGCGTGCTATAATTGCGACCACGTAATATATTGTATCTGCGTTTATATAAATGATTATGTATAATGTTTGATGTTCAACGAGTGTATATCCATGTGTAAAAATTCAGTTGAATAAATGTTATTGCAAACACCCCAAATGGTGGTCAACGCACTATAATATACATAAAACAAGAAACAAATTTATGTATTAAAGAATCTATATGCAATGTGGCAGACAAAAACTCCGTGGTTAAGACCGCGGAAGCCGGTTATCAAATTTACCCTGTTGTCAGAGAGTTTTATACATGTATGCATATTATTATTGTATACAAAAATAGTTAATTTTCTAATCTGCCTCGCTATTTATATCAGAATTATAGTATTGGAGGTCCTCGGTCTCACAAATAGAGTCGTCCTCTGATCGATTTCAACACCTTCACCTAAAACATAATGTACTTTTAAAGCATTTTAACAACAAATAAAATTGTGAAAAATCAGTATATTTCTAAGTCATACACTGCGAAGGCAACGATACCGGACAGTATAAAATGTTTTAAAAACGTTTAAAATTGTACCACCAAACGTTTCTGAAAAGGTACGAAAAACGTATTATAAACGTCTCAAAAACGTTAAAAAAGTCTACTGCTTGTTATTATTCAAAATCACTCCAGAACCGCTTGTACCAATACTGGGGGCCTAAGCTAGTTTGTGTTAGTTCAACAATTGTTACAATAAAAAAAAAATATCTTATTTTTTCATATCATGTTATGAACTAGCTTAGGCTCCCAGTATTAGTGTAATTATCCGGATGGTAACACCTGATCAGCACACGATTTATAAATCATGCGTAACTGGTTTTGGCGTGATTTTGAACAAATACAACTAGCGAATCTTTTTAAAGTTTTCTGTCCGGGATCGTTGACTTCGCAGAGTACGACTTTAAGAGGTACTGATTTATCACAATTTTTTTTGTTATTTCAATACTTTAAATGAACATTATGTGTTAGCTGATAATGTTTAAATCGACTCACAGGATGACTCCATTTGCGCGAGCGAGGACCTTCAATACGATGATTCTGAGATAAATAGAAGGTAGATTAAAAAATTAGCTATCTATTTTTGTATCCACAAATAATATAAATACAACTATAAAATTCTCTGACCATGAAATGTAATGTTTTACCTTTTATAATTTTTATGAACGTAAATCGAAAGAGCAGCGAGTTTTTAGCCACGGTTTTTGTTTGCTACTTTGCATATAGCTTCTTTAATATATAATATAATTCAAATATACCATCAACTGGATTGCACGTATGAGATGATTTTTTTTTTATTTAGTATCTTGGATCACTTTATCGCTGTCTGCCGGCACACAGCCTGTCTCTTTGAGTTTTTTTTTTTCAACAATTCATAGCTCTTGACAAGAAATTGATATTGAGATTATTATTTCTAAAAAATACAAGTAATCAGTGGCTTAATACAGGAAAACTACAGCCAAAATCGGTGCTCTTTGTGCCAGGCTTTGAAATTATAAACTCAAAATTTTCGCATATTTGGTATTAGTAAAGCTATTATGCGATTTAAAATTTTTTTGGATTAAGCAGCATTAACTGTATAAATATTATTTATCAATCTCAGCATGAATAAGCCTCTCCAAACTTTTTTAATCCGACATCAGCAGACATAACCTCAAAATAAGAAAAAACAAGCAGTTCCTACTATCCAAGCACTTTAACAGTAATAGTTGCTTAGGTATTATTAACTATTTAATTATTACCAATCAGATTTCCTCTGCAACATACATATTGGCCAACTATGTGTAAAAACTTTCTTACATAATCTTGAAAAAATAAAAAATTTGCTGTTAACGGCGATTTAGCTTATTTAAAGGCTTCTTGCTCAAGCAGCTTACGTTATAAAAATATTTACTACTAGATAACGTTCGGAACAACAACTGAAGCCTTCTTTAAATCTTGAACATGAAACATAACCTTCAAATATGATAAAACAAAGCAATTTGCGTGAGTTGAACTACTGTACAATAGTATTAGCTAGCTATGCAATTGTAATGAGTTATTATACATGTGCAACAGTCCTATACAAAACTGTAAGTTCAAATTTTCTGACATAGCCTTTAAATAATAAGTCAATTGCTAAACATTGTCATCTTTTCTTTTGTGATACAGAATTTGTTTGTGCGTGCAAAGTTAGGTATAATAGTTTTGTTATTTTTAATATGCTGATAACGTTCAGCAATCGACTAAATTAAGGCCCATTTTTGCTAAAAAAACCCCTAAAAAGAATAAAAAGTAATCTATTGTGTTATTCTACCTTATTTAATATACTAAAGAAGTAATCTATTGTGTTATTCTACCTTATTTATTATGCTTTAGGGTGATGAGTCCTTGATGGCTTAGTGGTTAGCGTGCTAGCTTCCTAGCCTGACAGACTCGAGGCAAAGGGGGTTCGATTCTCGTCGATAAATTTTCGAGAATTTCAATTCTCGGCCTTTTTTCAGTGGGAAAAGTACCTGTGGCGCCGAAAACACATTCTTCCGATTCTAGCGGACTCAATGCAGTTTCTCCTGATGATGCCTGGACCTGGGGGACGATCCCTCCTTGGACAGGTCGTCGGCGCCCCTTGACGCTGGGTTGGTGGGTTCCCGCTGGCAGTCGGCATAGCCAATTCCCATCAGAGAAGCCAGAAGCCTGTCTTCCTGGTGAATGGGTCACCGGCGAGTCTCTTCCGGTGGGGCCAACACCTGGGCCAGCAGTTCATCCGGTGAAGTCGCTATCAGCCCTGCAACTATTGGC
>JAPYYV010016498.1:0-11138 GCA_030522625.1 Copidosoma aretas
CTAAAGAATTCTTTTAGCATTCTTTAATTATTTATAAAGTAATCAATAACTTATGAAAAGCATGTAAGCAGTAACAATGCCGAAAAAAGTTGCAAGACATTCGAATGTATCCCATAAATGGTGCACACACACATTCACAAGAAGAAATTTGATATTTAAGATCACCAAAAATTATTTATCCTTGATTTTCTACCGATTTGAATCAAATTAGCTAAATTTATATCTTTAAATATCATCTTAGTTCCTCAAATCATAGTTTTGCCTGAAAATAAATGTATATTATTGTGTGAAATTTGAACGTAACTATAATTTTTTTTTCCAAATAAAAGAATTCTTTTAGGACACTTTAGTAATATTCATTTAATTTTATAAAAGCGGACATTCAAGATAACATATATACTTAAAAAAGAATTCTTTTTGAACACTTTGAAAAAAAAGAATTCTTTTTAACTCTAATACAATAATAATAATGCATCGAATGCTTATTCGGCGTGTGTACAAGAATGTTGGTTGTTTATACATACATATACATACACACGATGGTATACGCGATAAAAATAATCTTTTATTTAAAAAAAAAAAAATATATTTTTTATGTTATAAGTAGACACGTATAGTGATTTTTTTACTGACAATATTTTTTATTTCTTACACAGACGGTAGACGTGCCAACACGTGGAAATACCGTGCAGTACACGCCATCTTACGAGGCAAACGCGCACGAGGTATTAAGGTGTCGACTGCACTGTCTTACACAGTGTAAACCTTTTTCCGTGTATACACTCCACACCTCCACAGGCCACGTCCCAAACTGCCTCAAAGTAAAATTAAAGTTTCTACCCAATACGCAAAAAGGTTTCTATATGTATTGAAAAAGAATCCTAATAGAATTCTTTTTTTCTAAAAATAATCGAAAAGAGTACTTATTGACTTTTTTAAGTGATCGCGAATGTCCATCGTATTAGAATTCTTAAAGAATTCTTTATCGCACGTATAAATAAATGTATTAGAACCATTTTCTTCGTAACAAAAGTAATTATAAAAGTAACTATGAACTGAGTTCTTGAAGAATTTCGTAAGTAAACTTCTAAGTTAAAGGAAATACTGAAAAAAATTTTATATAAGTACCACAGGTGATGTTCGAACCAGAGTCTTCCGCGTGAGAAATAATCACTTTAATGCTGAGCTACAGTGGATATACATTCAAGAACTAATCCTGTTGATATGAAGTTCAATTGAATTAAATGTAAATTTTAGTTTACATTATAATTTATCCTAATAATTGGTATTATTTGTTAAAAATTTTAACGTTCGATAAGTATTTTATTTTAATTATGTAACACGTTCGTTAAGGCAGCTTAAGTTAACGTGACATGGAATTTCGCATCGAGAAATTCAGAGACGAACATGATATTCTAGTATCAAAGAGAGTACAGTCAATACTTATATTCGTGAAAAAAAAATTTTATAAAAAATGACCAACATGTGATATTAAATTTAAATAAATAGTAACAAATCATCGTTTTAAAATTCAATTGCACATCTTAATTTTTCAAGTAAATCTTTATTAATATAACATGGTAAATTTTAGTTTCCACAAAAAGGACCCAGCCTTTTTTTAAGTTCGCTCTTTCTAATGCAAGCTTGTCAAGTTCACCTGAAATTGTAGGTTTTTATTACAATCCCATTTTAAGAAATCTATTACAAAAATTTTCTGACAATTATGTTACTGAACTAGTCTTTTCCTATCATGATTCATATTAGATTTCTTATGGGAATCCTTATAGAGTTTTTGCCTATTATTACAATAAGGAGTCATATAGAAATAATGGGCAATAATAAATGAATATTGGATTATTGCTTGTGCTTGCAACATTGCAGATAAGTGGTTTTTGACACGAAACCATTAGTCCAATAAAAAAGCATAAAAAAAAAGTTATCTTTCGGCTTTAGGGCTCATACTAACTTTGATACATCAAAAGACGATTATATTATCCAATAAATAATTTTATGGAATAGTTATTTTCTAACGTATAAGGTGCCCCGTTTTCTTATAATATCTCATTATTATTGGATTTCAACAGAAAGGTCGAATAATTATCAAGAATTTAGTGCTATATGAAGGTGTTGAGCCTCCTTAACTGATGCACTTTTGGGTATTTGATTAATTCCCTACTGTTGAAAATAAAAAACAACCGCTTTAAGTAGTTGTATCATAAATGGAAGAAAAATCTTATCCACCCATTGAATCCAGTTTGACCAAGTATATATGATACTGATCTCGAATTTTTGGGACCAGGTTCGAGCCCTAGAAGATCATGTTTGTCTCTGAATTTCTCGATACGATATTCCATGTCAGGTATTTATAATACATGTATTATCTCCTATAGCAAAGTGAACAATGCATACATCAATATATAGGTGTACATATGTATATATATATTTCTACATGATATAGTTGTATTGTCGCAGAGCAAGTCACCCCCCCCCCCCCCCCCCCCCCCCCACCCCAACCCAAAAAAAAAAATTAGTGAGGGGAGGAAACACAAAACAACAAAGCTTCCTACAATACACAATCGTACTCATCAAAAAAACAAAATTAGGTTCCTGTGCAGGCTTAAATACATCAATAAAATTATCTTTTTCTTTAATAAAGTGTTCAAGAATCAGCAGCTATTCCAGACTATTTAACCAAAAAGCAATCATTCTTAAATTTATATTATAATAAAATGAATATATAGTTAACTATGTCAAGAAGAAATTTTTTTGTTCATTTTTAATCATACAATATTGAAGAAGCATACGTTATTTACTATATTGACCATTGTACTAAGTTAAATTCTTAAATTATAAAAACTAATTTGTACTCCACGCCCCAAAAATCCTCTGCATAATTTTTCTCAAAAATATTTACAAAACTTTAAGTTCTTTGGTAGTCAAAATTCTGCTGTCAGATTTGTGCTAAGCGACTTTGATAACCTATATAACCCAATTTTCATACAAATTTTCAAATTTTCTAATTTTTTGGTCGTCATCTTGGATCTGCCATTTTTAATTTTGCAATTTGTATGTCAGATTTGTGCTCAGTGATCTCGATAACCCCTATAAGCTGATTTTTATACAAATTTGAAAATTTTCTAATTTTTTTGCCACCATCTTGGATCTGCCATTTTGAGTTTTGCAATTCTAATGTCGGATTCGTGCTCAGTGACCTCAATAACCCCCGTAACCTGATTTTTATACAAATTTGAAAATTATCTAATTTTTTGGCCGCTATCTTGGATCCTCCATTTTGAATTCTTTGATTCTGATGTCAGATCCGGGCTTAGCGACCCAAAAAGCAAAGGTATAATAACTTTTTGCGAAAAATTAGGAGCTCTTCGCTCCAAGGAGAACGATATTTTTTTTAAACCGACGAGGAGAGTGTATTTGCAGGTTATGTTCAGCCCTTAATATTTTTTTTCAACTTTGGACTACTTTTCTGCTATTCTGTGATGTCTTACCTTGAAGAT
Organism: Copidosoma aretas; assembly: GCA_030522625.1. Lineage (NCBI taxonomy): Eukaryota > Metazoa > Arthropoda > Insecta > Hymenoptera > Encyrtidae > Copidosoma > Copidosoma aretas. The sequence goes on from JAPYYV010016498.1 coordinate 3,513, forward strand.
TCAAAAAGATCCATCTTGATCGGCCAACTACAGCAGCTGCTATTTTATTAATTTAAAAAAAAACCCCGTTTCATCCCACTGTGGGGCGTCAGGAAGGTTAGGCATGAATGAACTCCCTTAGGAACTGTAAACAGGATAGAAAATAATGCTGGAAGAATTTCCTAAAATTATAAAGAAGAGAAAATGTTTATATTTCTCAGGTAAAAAAAAAAAGTTTGGAACGCAAAGTTGTGCAGGTAGACCTAAAGAAGTATTTTTTTATGTAACTTGTCCAATTACTTGGTTTGCAGAGTATCAATGTTTATTACTCTACACTGAAAGTACTAAGGCCCGTGCCCTCTTCATCGAGAATCAGTTCCTTAAGGAAGTATAAAGTATACCTATTTTCACTACATATATGTATATATTGGGATTATATTTTGGGAATTGTTAGGCCCAACTGAACTGCGTAGTTGGGTGCCTCCTATCTAACCCAACAGCTTTTGTTAACATGTACTTTTTTTGGTACCATCATATTTTAAGTACAAAAATATGCATCCCATAGTTTATTCATGAGTATTAATATATTTTTGTATTAGGTTGTGAGATATTTCATTGTGCTTTTAATTAACTATTTGCATAAGAACTGTGATAAACGTACGATGTCAAAACTAACATTGCATCTTAATTCTGTCGTCAACCAACAGTTTTTTGATACCATCTTAAAAATAAGCGTCTATAAAATATCATTCTAAAATTTCAGCTTATTTAGTATATTTAAAATTATTTGCATGTGAGCTTCTTAAGCCACCTTAAATCAGGCTCTAGCTCCGCCAGCCAATCAGCGCTCGCTTCACTCTCAGTGCTCCCAGTCTTACATAGCATAAGTCCCGTTGCTGCGCAGACTTATAGCCATATCTTATTAATAAAGACGAAAAAATACGCCATCCAGGGATAGTGCAGAAAAAAAATCACTTTCACGTGAGTGTACAGGCAATATTCAAAAAGATGCAGAAAATTTGTATAAAATGACATACAATTTTTAATAACACAGGAAACTTTTTTGGCACTTATCAAATACTGGGGGGCTGGCGCGTGGATGATGCCAGGGGGCGAAACCCCACCAGTATATATATACATAAATTAAACTTGCTGTAAGATTGATTAATTAATGCTGGTTCTTATAATCGTTTATTATTTACGTTTATTTATTACTTACGATCGATTTTTCGACCCCTTTCGGCACCAGATCGTGCCGATTTTTATGCACAAACCCTTATTTCTAAAAACAACGTAATACAGTATTTTCAATATTATGGTAAATCCAATATGGTGGCCTTTAAAAAAGTGGTGGATAACCTTTTTTCTTACAATCTCCTCGACATAGGTATCAAATAAAAGGGCGTAACGAATAAAATACTTTAAGCCATGTAATGTTATTCGGAATTTGAAATGGTGGCCAACACAAAATGGTGAATTACATTTTTTTATACAGCCCCCTTAACATGGGTATCAAATGAAAGGACATGACGAGTATAATAAGTAAACCTACATAACGTAATTAAAAATTAAAAATGACACTTAGCTTTTTTTACCAATTCCTCCCCCCAACATGGGTATCCCATGACAGGGTATTATGATTCGACTATGATAAGCTAAGTGATGTAGAAAATGAAGGATGGGCAAATAAAAATAAATATCGATGTATGATTTATCGATATGTTTCAAAAGTATCGAAACGGTATCGATGGTATTGAGGGAAACATAGATATTCTGATGCATGAATATATTTTTTATTTGCTCAAAAACAACTTTTTTACATTTCATACGCGTTTTGTGAAAGGAGCATTAAATGCAAAACTAGCACTTATTATTAGGGATTGGCAAAAAAGGGTTCCTATGCTTACAGGCGCATACATAGTATTTATTAACAGTAATATTTGATGGCCATTTACAGTTGAAGAATCAATTAGTGTTTGCACGGGTAGGACATTCAAAGTAGGACACGAATAAATTAAGAAGAGATTGGAGAGTATTACAAGTAACGTAAGGTGCAGTGCTTAGATAATAATTTTTTTTTTCAATAATTAATTATTAATTTATCTAGCATAAGATCATTTGAATCGATGAAGTAACGATTTAGTATTCATCACTGTACTTATCGCAGTGATTCGTGAATCATCCAACATTTAACCATTAGAAATAATTTCTTAAATATGATTCATTTAGCGACACGAGCATCTGCTCAGTTGTGCACTGGGCTCCAAACCCACCCTCCGACATGCAGGCAATACCTACTAGTGTGTGTCGGGTCTTTATTTGGTGGCAATCGCGAAACTTGAGTGAATAATATCATGACACCTAATATACGCGGTATACCCACTAGGGAGAATCATTATAGAACTGTCAGTGAAGCTGGAAAACATAAAAATCAGAGTGAAATGAGTATAGTATAATTAGCATAGGAACATCGCACACGCAGGGGAGCTGACGAAGAGGACGAAGTGCATCATCAGCAGGAAGAGCATGCGTGAGACATTGATACAGGTGAGTGATGATGCAAAATTAATAAACATAATTCCAGCATAATTAAGCGGAAAAGGAAGATTACAGATAAAATCGAATATGGTTTAAAAATAAAAGAGAAAGTACCAAAATGGAATTACAGACTGGAAAAAAGGTGGAAAGCAATCATCAGCGAAGAAGGAATTGAAAAATCGAAGAAAAACTAAGCTAAGTAGAGAAAAGCGAAAACTCAAATGAGTTATGGAAAGCGATTAAGAAATTCAAACCGAATACAAAAAATAAGGGGATCGAAATAAACAAAGAGGCATCAAAAAATCATTTTTAAAATTTGTTGAGAGGTAAAAATGGGACATGTTATACAGAAATCGGAAAAAGGAGTGTAGGAAACAACAGCAATGTCTGGAAGAATTTTGACAAGAATATATTGATAATTTAATTACAGAAAGGCCTAGGGAAAATGGAAAACGAAAAAGCCGCAGGAGAGGACCAAATTGTGGGAGAATTTTGCAAAAATCTGTCAATGATTTAGACAATTGAAATAACTAACATACTTAACGAATCATGGACAGAAATACAAATGATTAGATGCTGGGAAATAGCTAGAATCTATCCGATTCACATGGCAGGACAGGAGAGGACATCAAAAACTACAAGTGGGTTGCGTTATAAAATTTAGGATACAAGATTTCAGCAAGTATAAAACATTAATAGTAACTCAGACCAGCTTCAGAGCAAAAAGGATAGCAAGGGACCATATCTCTGTACTTAATAGTTTGATTGAAAGTAAACTAATGGACGGAGGCAAAACATTATACGATGTGTTTGTGGATTTCAAAAAAAGCATTTAAAACGACCTATAGAGAAATTTTATGTATAATATCAGAGAGAATGCGGCTAGGTGGTAAAATGTTAAAATGTGGAGGATAATTTATGAATGCACAAAAAATCAGGTATTAACTGGCCAGGGGCTAACAAATTTATTTAAAACAGAAGGAGGAGACCATGAAGCCCGGTACTCTTTAGTTTATTTGTGGAGGATATGAACAATAAGTGAGTTGAGAAGAATGCAGAAGGTGTTGCAGTAAGAAAACTAAGAATTCAAAGTCTTAAATGTGCTGATGACGGAGTGTTATGTACGGAGCATTCTTAAGACCCAAAACAAATGCTAAAAGACTTAGATGAATATGGTACATAAAATAGGCTGGAAGTGAACGTAAAAAGAATGAAAATCTTAATTTTTAGGAAATAAAGAGAAAAAGAAAAATATAAGTTCGGATTTAAAGGGGAGGTATTGGAAATTTGAAGCAAGTATAAAAACCGCTGCCAATTTATTGGCACAAAGCTTCGTTATAAATAATTCTCAAAATTTTTTTTTTTAATCATACTATAATTTTATATATACTTTATTCATATTTTTTGTTGCCGAACTTTTTTACAAGATGGAAACCTATATAGGTGATTGCCAAACAGTTGACTAATTTTAGCCCCCCAAATAAACAATTTTAAATTAAAATCAAATTATATATTTTTCACTCCATTGATACGACCCTTTGCAATATAAACTTCTAAAGGGCTAAAAAAATGGATGTCTCTAGTGAAAAAGAGTTGCTATTAAAAAAATATATTTCTACCAATGATTTTTAAAATCAATCTAATACTTTCTAAAATAGAAGAGATAATATCATTACAAAAAAGAAATTATATACTTTTGTTAATAATACACAACGGCTTAACCTATAGGAAAAGTTTGTATTTTAAAATAAAGTTTCTTTTAACATACTATGAAATACAATGATTATAAAACTTCAATTAAGAACTTTACACCAAAATAATTATGGAAAACCTCTTGAAATATAATAGGTCGAGAAATGTTACTAATCTCTTGCTAGGTATTCTTCTTTTGACGTTATACTTCTGTATACGCGTTATGCGGGGGGTAAATCAACGATTTCAACATTCCCTCTCTCTCTAAAATGTGTGACGGAAGTGGATTTAAAAATGGGTACCGGAAGTGAATTCAATGTATACCGGAAGTAAATTGGAATTTCCATTCCTTCTATCTTCAAAATGTGTAGCGAAAGTAAATTTTAATTCTACAATTCCTAAAAAAAAAAATAAAACCACTTTCCACAAGGTTTTATCTCACAACCTTCTCCGCGTGAGCCGAGCGCCGTATCCATCTAGCCACGAGCTATCCCATTCAGGCCACTAATTCTACTGCCTCTTATACTGTGGTTCATGGCTTATTTTCAATTTAAAATTTTTATTCGCTGTTTATAAATTCATTTGTTTTTATAATTATTGATGAATTATTCATTTCATTTACTTAAGTAAATAATTTGTTTTGAAACTGTAAATTCAAAGTTTTACATTATTTTACCGTAGGTACAGGCATAGTAAAAAGGAGAGAGAGAGACATACCCTTTTTTTCATTATTGGTTCATTCATACGAGGTTCTATGGATCACTCGTTTGATTTTTATTGCGTTTTATTCTTTCAAAATTTTTAAAGTGAAGCAACATAAGTGGATCAGTGACCACTCCAGTCTCACCGTTTGGCTTAAGATTCCACCACATATACACTTATATAGTCAATGTATACCAAGTGTTTAGTGTGTTTGTCTGTACGTATGTATGTACATACGTGTGGATGTCTGTGTAAATATGTGTGAGTGCGCGCGCATGTGTGTGTAATACACACATTTAAAGACTTAATCTTATTTTAATTTAAATACAGTAAAAAGTTACCAAAAAATCATCGCGGAGCATTAATAGAGAGGTGTTGGTGATGTAAAAACAACCTCGATGTCCAGTGTTTTGGATGTATCTTCATCGAATTATTATGAAAAACTTTTGAAAAAAATAACAGATGTTTAGGAAATCATGACAAATATGCGGAAATAATGATTCCGGTTTTGTGCACACATAACCTCGAAATATTTATAAATACGAAATATCTTAATCAGAAAGCCAGATAGGCTAAAATAATAATTTTTACGGGTACCCTGAAGGGTAAGTAAACATATAGTTGGACAATTTAAAAAACAAAAAATACGCTATATCTTGACGGGTAAGCAAGATAGATCAAAAATAACAATTTTTATAATTCAATGCAGAGATGCATACGTTATTTAGAAATGATTTTTTAAATTGTTTAGAAACAGTATAACATGAAAAAGACTAACGTTTTTAAGTTGCTTTTCTTTTAAAATAAATTCATTGCATCTCATGTATAGTTTTCTTTGTTTGTCATGCTATTTACGCACATGACTTCCACCTCCTATCTATCACTTAATTGCTCTTGTTCTCTCTTATAATATATTTGTACACATTTAATAACCTTTGGAGTTCTTACTTCTGTGGTGTGTTACACGTGACGCACCCATTTTTTTTTCTTTATTCGTAAATAGGGTAATTTTTTGAGTTAAGCTCCATTGACTGGGACAAGGGTCCAGTCCTTCATCATACAACTCTGCACAAGTACTCTACACCATATGCAGCCACTTTAATATACAGTTATAGCGATATCAGGTGTAGAGTACTTGTGCAGAGTTGTCCTGTGTAGGAATGGATCCTTGCGTATTTGTAACATATTGTATTAAAAATATGTTAGTCATCTATTTCGTATGATTGAATAAACATTAATTAATGAAAATGATTTTTCATTATTTTCAAAGTATTCTTTGTACATATATGTATATATACGGGACTAAGAATAAGTATGTGAGCGTATGTGGCAAGTGCGAGCGCGACATTAGAGATGTTATCGGCGTAGGAAGTTTTTTGGAATAATCGGTAGAGACGAGTTTTGGCGTGACGAACGCCAACTATTGTCAACTTCACTGTTGGTACGCAGCTCACCTCCAGCTATTGGCGTCTGGCACGACAACACCGGTGTTCGGCTCGACAAAACTTATCTTGCTGCTCGCCATCACTGTGCGGGCTTCGCGCACCGACTTTTCGGCGCAAACTCTTCTCACAGTGTAGCCAGCCCGGCCGCACGTCGTACCATGACTGTACTCTTTACTTCTCTTATCTACATACTATATTCCTTATATTTATTGATTTATTAAATGAAAAAATATTTAAGAAGTATAACTTCATAGTTGGGTGCCCAAGCACCAACTGTTTTTTTTTTTTTTCTTTCAATTAAGTGGAGAGAATAGATCAATCAAATTGAGACATGCATAGTATATACATATGAATATATCTATACATACATACATTGTAACGTTCTAAACTGTATTGCACAGCTATGACGTACATGAAAACATAGGTTCTATGTTTTATGTTAATTATTTATCGTTTTAATTAATTGATCAGGTCATGGGTGAGTGATATGGCTATATTCAGAATTAACTAACACTATTTCTCCATTATATATTCGTATAATTATACAATCTTTGACTATATGATAAATTCACCCTCCCAGCTTTTCCCTTGGAATGTGATTAGGTAGGAAAGAAGGAGAGGTATGGGTGCTTGTCATCACCAACTCAGATTGGTGAATCAAACGATTCCGGGTGCTGGAAGGTATTTCCCGACCCCAAATATAATATTAATACTTTAGCTTACCTTATCCATTAATGGTGCATCAGTACTATATTCCAGCGATAAGTTACAGAGGATATTTGAACGTATCATAATTAATTGTTCATGCATTAAAGAGGTAAATTAAGTAAAGAATAACAAAATAAAAAGTTAAATAAAATAAATCAATTGTATTCAAATAATGCCTTTATACACATGACAGCATGCATGCTGTGAATAAAAAAAATAAAAGAACAAAATTCAAGATAGATTATTTGAATCCACCTAGCATGAATTGTAATAAAAACGGTAATTAATCATTAATTATGATTCCGTATTAATAATATTAAATCAACTTAAAATTATTTACTATAACAAAAAATTATAAATAAGTTTGTTAAGTGCCTTATATTAACAAATATAATATTAATAAATTGAAGGGTAATTAAAGTTCTGTATTCCACGTGACACTATCTAGGAAACGTCTCCAATGTAAGTATGGAAGAAACATAAATGTGCTCATGCATGAAAATACAAGTCGTAGCACTTGTACAGCATACACGGGCGCCATTATGAGTCTCCGAGCATCTGG
>JAPYYV010016502.1:0-12022 GCA_030522625.1 Copidosoma aretas
GAACCCTCGGGTGTTATTTACAAATACATTCTGTGCTTTTTTTCGCTGTGTTGACCCAGTTACAATACATGTTTTTATTCTTTCTAATCTCATAGGACATCTGACAGCCCTAAACAAAATTTATTGTTGTACACCAGCATAATATACACTCAAATCATTAATTTGGTTGGTCCATTTGCTTTTTATAACTTTTTTTTAATTAAATAAAAAGTATTCCCATAAGACTACGTGCATTTTGGCGATCTCAGTGAGGGACAATTTCTCTCACTCGCAGCGCCACATGTAATAGGTGCATAGCGAATAGGCGATCGTGGATTAGTCAGTCAACTATACGATCCGGCAAGAAAGATAGTCAATAACCTTTATAGGCATTCGCGATTCAACACACGCGATTCTTACCCCGATGAATAACAATGATATATCACCGCTGGCTTATTTCCGTGAACGCAAGCAAACACCCACGCAACAGTACTTCAAGGTACAGCAGATTCCCAAATCTGCTTTGGACTAAGTATAGTAAAAATAACTTTACAGTCTGTTCTACGATTTATTCAAACATTTTATAAGAAAATAATTATAATTCAATAAACGAATTTCTTCTGTTGATAGAACATACGACGATATTATTTGAACACAAAATACTATGATAATTATTAAGATTAGTTATATAAATGGTTTTTAAAATATTGCAAATTCAATAGTAAATGATACATTCAACAAAGTTGAACTACTATGTCTAATTTAGAAACCATATTATTTTAACTAACGAGAACGATGATGCGGATGAAAATTGGAATATTGCAATCATTTGACCAAAGAGTTAATAACGTAAAAAATTTATTTCTTGTATGCCGACGTAGGATCGCAGTTAAATATAATGTTATAATAAGTAGACAATGGTCTAAGAATCCCAAAATTTAAAATTATCGAGACATATTTATCGTCTTATCATTATTTCAACTTGGAATTGATAATACAACGCCATGGATAAAAATCATTGCGTTCAAGAAATTATTTGGCTGCGACAGCACTATTTCTAATTCTTCATTCACTCTATGTGCTTACTCTGTTATAATTATAATAATTATTGGACGTATGACATCCATATCTTTTGGTTAGATACATTTTCATCGGGTAACAAATGAAGATAATAAAAACGACGTGTACAAGTGTAGTGTTTAAGCTCTATTACACATTTGAAACCTTTAAAAATAAAAATAAATATGAAAATAATACAATTTTGAGATTGTGATGCTTGAATAACACAGAAAATATTTATTATTTCACATTAAATTAACGTGATACAGTTTGCTCGCGAATATTGAAGATTGTCTGGGCCCAGAATAAATACAAAATTTCATGCATAGAAATAAAGAATAAATTATTCTCACATTTTTGTGCTCTCGTCATTAATGGACGTCCCTTATGTGTATTATTGAAATTAAATGCCATTGTATTGATACTTTTAATAATTCCCTTCGAACAAATTCTGTGGACAGTTTGAGCCAATCTTATTTCAAATAAAAAAGATTCATCAATTTATTTTTGATATTTATTTTTATAAAAAAAATTTAAGGTTTAATATTCGACGCAGAATTTTAAGATATATTTTTTTATCAGAGAGCTTTAGAATGATATTTTTTTCATCGGAGAATTTCAGTGCGTAATGTTTTTTGTCAGAAAATTTCGAAATGTAATATTATTCGTCAGGCATTTCAAATACAATGTTTTTTATCACCATGTAGGTTTATCATATTTTTAGTTCATTGCTTTGAATAAGTAAATGTATTCATTATTATCAAATATGATGTCAACATACCAATCATCTGAAAAAAATAGTGATAAAATATTTTGTTCATTCTATACGAGTATTTTTCTTGCATACTATTACAATGGACTTTACAACATAATTCCAAAACATTTCAAAAACACTCACCGACACAAATAGTGATTCGTTCAATGGAAAAATATTAAGAACTTCGAATCTGATATCTGTCCCTTTGCACTGATATGAAAATAGTAATAGCTGGAAATAAACATTTTAATTCCTCATTTCGTTATATCTTGAGGCTGTTATCTTCAAATTCTTACCTTATATGTTATGCTTTTGTATTTCACGTCATTAGTATGCAGCAAGCAATCAGCCAATGTACGGGCAACACTTATACCCTGTGTGATTCAGAAAAAATTTACAAAATTTCACCAATGGAAAATATTGTTTGAAATAAGTGGTAATACCTGTTCAACTGTTGAACTTGCAGACTTTGTTAAGAGTAAAATAATGATGGAGACATCAAAGATAATTTTTAAATCTGGCATTGCGTACGATGTTAAACTACCACGATTAATCAAAACGTGTATAATAAAAAAACAAGAGTTCAAAAGAGTCACAAAATACGCGACAATGCATAAAAATATTGATAAAGAGTAATAATCGGATATATCTTTTGATATTTCAATCAATGATTTGTATAGTCTTTGTGATTTCTGTATAGTTAATAATTTTTCTTGTTCATTTACACAATCAAACAAACCAATATTTTCCACGTTAATAGGCTTTTTAAAAATGTTTGTCAAATTATCACAAATCATTTTGAATATGATGTTAATAAGGAGAGTGAAAAATACATGTTGCAATAAAAGTATGTCTACTATCATACGATGCATTAGCTCTATTGATAAACATATTTGGTACCATAGATCAGAGTCATACAGTAATGTATAAATCGGCATAATCATGTCTATAATGTACTTCAGAAGTATTAAAGAAACATATTTTAAGTTGTGCAATATGTGTTTATCATCATTTGTATCACACTCTGATCCTGCTAATTCCATTACTGAATTAAATTTTGTACAGATATTAATTGCTATTTTTTGTTTAACAATAGTTTGTATTAAAATAAAATCAACTACTACAAAAGGAATTACATTACTACCAAAAATAAACAAGTAAATTTTGTAAAAAAAATTAAACTGTGGAGATCTAACATTCTTTAGAAAATGCCATAAGTAAAAATATTGTGTCGTGATTAAACATATTAGTAAACAAATATTATAGGCTGCCCCAGTATAGGAGTAACTAAATGACCATCGTTTAAAAATATTATTTTCAATCGAGATCTCTTTGAACTTCATAGTCATGGACCCGAGCATTCGATTATATAAGTAAAATAGTTTCAACGGTGAAAGCTCACAGTTTTTCATTCTTATATTTGAAATTATTCGAGCAAACATTGTAGCAGTAGAAGTATCGATCTAAAAAAAAGGGGTCAGTTATTTGAAGAAAAATTTATTTTCCTACTTCGGGTACTTTGGAAACCCTGGTACACCCTCGGTAGGAAAAGTAGCATTCAATACTCGGTGGTAAAGGCTTTATTACGAACCTCGTTACGGCCCTCGCCTACGGCTCGTGCCGTGCCGAAAACTTCTCGGTTCGTAAATTAAAGCCTTTCCAACCTCGTAAGAAAACTACCATTAATTAATGTACTTACTTTCGCAGATTTTTTCAAGTAAAAAAACCTTTTTACGAAACACAATGATATTGTTTTATGGCTGATTATAATATTTATAAATTTCAACAAAAGTAAGTAATCTACGCCTAATATTGTTACTTTTGAAACATTTTATTCTAAAGATGCAAGTTTGACTCACTTCAACTAAATTCCAAAGTTAACTGATCAAGTAAAACCATCCGAAAAAACAACAGAAGCCCATTGATTTCTTAATAACTCTTTTTAATCAACAAACACACATTGATATATAAATTCTTAACATGCACTAGTAGCACCATGCAAGGAATGGTAAAGTAAATTATTTAGGGTGAAACACATAATTGACAAGTTACAAAAATACTATGTAATATTGTAAATTGCTATGGTACATGTTGTTTTATGAAACATAAAACAACATAAAACATTAAAAAGGTTCCAACTTTGCTCATTATAAATGTACTGTTGTATTATATATTTATGCTACGGACATCAGACATGGCTTGACCTGCTTTTAAGACAATTACATTGAAAATTCCGACAAAACCATATGTCATCGCCCAAAAGAAAAATATATCTCCATAGTTTTGGACAAAAAAATTACAATATTAAATTTTTGGAAGAACACATTTTAGTATTCCAGATAGAATACATTAATTATCTTAAAAGATTTATAATTCATGTAATATGGACTTAAGAGTTTTTAAATATGACCAAATTGTATTGATCACATGGTTCGTTATTAGAGTATTATAAGATCTACCTTAAAATTTGTTATTATCAGTTACACGACCGAGTGTAACTTTTTTTGTCTTCTCTTCCAACAGTAATGAAATAGAGGAAGACAATTCACAATGGATAAATTAAAATGTTATTGAACAATTTTGAATACCTACACGTGTTGGCACTGTTGACAAAATGTAAGCAAATCATGCAATTTATTAATTCACTCTTTGAACACGACTTTAGGCTTGAAACAATAAAATAAGTGCTTTGATAATGGCAAAAATATCAGAAGTGCACGAATCGTATAAAAATACAAAAAGTGTACTTCATGATGTATTATTTTATAGTATTTTTTCAGCACTTAAAAGATAGCAATTCTACTATTGATCCAAAATTTACCAATACAGACACTGTTCATAGCATCATCCAAGATATTCTTTTTGTGTCTTTGAAAATATGATAATCCAATCTTGTAAATTTAATGAGATAAAATTATATAATTAAATCTTGAGAAATCAATGCTTTAAATTTTAGTTTCAGTAATCATCACTTTAATATTTTAATTATTTAAATACTTGGATCTTCACATATATCCGTATTTGCATGTACGTTAACATATACTAATTAGTAAGTATAGTAAACCTCACTAAACATCGTTTTCTAGCTAAATTTTAGCGAAATTTAAAAAAATACGTTCTTTAAAAACTTTAATTGGGATCCCAAAACATCATGTGATCTCTCTACAATCCAATGGTGAAGGTCTGTACTTTCCCTGTCTTGGCTATAATTATCTAGATATGTAGAGTGTAGACAGCCAAGACAGGGAAAAGTTTAGACTTTCGTCATATGCCCTTATACGGAGACGTGACGTTTTGGGATCCGAATAGCGTGACAAGGTAGTTGTAGGAAAAAACTATTTTCTTACCGTTCTGTTTCAGATATTTTAGTATGAAGTTTTACTTTTTGACATGGGAAATATACGCTAAACTTACATTCGGATTAAGTTTTTACTGGTATATTAAAAACGACTCTTACCATTTGCACGAAGTAGTAAATTCTGACAACTACCCGAGGGGCTGCGCACTCTCAAAAAAGATTTTTGGAGTCTTTCAAAATCTCTTAAAGTCTCTCAGAATCTTTTGGAGTCTTTCAGAGTCTCTTAAAGTCTCTCGGAGTCTATTAAAGTCTCTAGGAGTCTTTCAAAGTCTCTCTGAGTCTGTCAAAGTCCTTAAATAACTTTCAAAGTCTTTTAAAGTCTTTTAGAGTCTCTCAGAGTCGCCCAAAGTCTTTTAAAGTATTTAGCACAGCTAATATGGTAAATACATGGCATAATACATCGTAAAAACAACAGAAAGACTTTTTCAGACTTCAGAAGGCTACAATTGATTTCTGAAGACTTTTTTATACTTTAAAAGACCTTTGGAGTTATTGTCCGACTTTGAAAGGCTTCTAAAGTCATGGAATAACGTGCGAGGTTAATTAATGACTTTTGATCACTGCAAATTTCTTGAAAGATTGTAGAGGACATGACTTCCTTGGATTTATTGTACCATTAAAATTTTAGAAAATACCTTTACGCTCATTTTTTTAAATAAGTAATTATTTAAGTAAATAAGTACATTTTATTAGTACTTGTAAAATAAAAAAATACTCTCATCATTAAGTCACAAATTTGTTTGATTTTATGCTATTCAAAATATAAAAATTTATCGAAGTATCTTCAAAAATTATTTTGTCTGTAGAAACGTTACTGTTTGAATTTATTGAATTGTTTTTATTTATACTTGTGTACATATTTAATAGTTCCAAAAAAGAAAGTATTTATTTTTCTAAAAATGTAATGAAATAAAGGTAACGAAGAAAAAATTCGTATTAACACAGTTACAAACAAAATTTTGAAAATTGTATGGGAGTACGTACATGGGTTATGTTAGTACTAACGACGAGATGAATTTATCATCTATGTTACCATTACTCGCTCTGTCTCAAATTAATAATTGCATTTACACATATGGATGATTCCACCCTAACTTGCCCAGATCAACTTCAAAATTTGTTGAAACTAAATTTGGTTATAAAAAATTTTTTTACGGTATTTTTATTGCAAATACTATCCTGAACAAATATCTAAAGCGATTTCACTCCAAAAATTTTCGGTCAAAAGACATACAATTTTACAATGGTGAATTTTAGTCAATTTTCGAAAAAACAAGTCAACCTTCGGTACGTCTAAGTTAGCCGTGTTTGAGGTTGCAGTGTTCTTGCATATCTTAAATAAAAGCTGGAATCAAACCCTATCAATTAAACAAAAGTTCATGCAATTTGGTGCTTACGAAAAGTTTTTCCAAAACTGCAAAAAAATCAAGACAATGCTTTTATGTGTTTAAAATAGTAGTTTTCGTCACAAGTGTGCATCTCTCTGTAGGGCGATCCCTGGGCCCGAGGGCGCTTGTGAAGGAACGAGTGAACACTTTTTTTCTACCGAGGGCACACCAGCCTCTCAAAAACGACCGAAGTAGGAACATCTATGGAACAATTTGTGGAAAACTACTATTGTGTTTAAATGTAAATTTCACCATTTTTTTGTGGAAATATTTCTACTGCGCCTATATTGAGATAGCTTACTTTTTACTAATATTGCACAAAGCTGTTGGCTCTTATCTAAAATTGAATTGAATTGTTGAAAATCTGATGCAAAATACAAAAACAAGAATTTGCACACTAGACATCATGGTACACAAAAGGGTACGAATGTTTTATTATATTTTACCTGTTGATAACAGTTCTACAAAAAAAATAATTAAATACGTCAAAACGTCACTACGTTGGATACATAATTTGCATGTGGAAATCTGTGGAAAGTGCGATCGGGAGTTTTGGCGTTGCTGTTTTTGAAATCCCTATAAGAACAGTTCACCCTTGGCATTTTTTCTAAGTCATACGACTACTCTTCTATTTTTCTACTGTGATGATCGTTGTTCTCTATGTACAATAAGATTTAGTGAGGACCGTAGGTATGTACATACATTATACTTGCGTAATATTCATAACTCGCAGCCGTCACAACTTTTAATATAATTCTGATTAGGTTATAAATCAATAACAAATGAAAGAAGCAGAACTAAATTACTTGAATCCAACAATATAATCTTCTTTCATTATCTGTTTTGTATACAATACTAAAAACATTTCTAATCATCCAAAAGCTATTATTGCATAAATTATTATTATTATATTATTGCATATAAGTAGAATTTTTAAGATTGGAATACTAATTTTTAAAACGACGACAAAATATTTTAATATTCAGAAAAATTTATATTCCTGTAATTAATATAATATAATATTAACAGTAAAATAATTCTAGTATTTTTCACAGAGAGCTTTTTCTATACTGTACACTAGACGGAAAGATATTCGTACCCCGCGAAATTTGAATGCTGTTTTTTAATTGGCTGGTCATTCTACATAACCCCTTTCATTAGTGAATTTAAACTTCGCGGGATACGAATATCTTTCCGTCTAGGGTACATACACTATATTACTAATATAGTGTACCGACCAGGGATGGGAAAGTATAATACCACCTGTAGAAAAATAGGTTTCATACATGCGTGAAAGTGTGTATAATAGTGTAGAAAACTATTGAGGTTTCATACGTTTCTTACAGTTTTCTACACTCTCGCTCGATGGACAACCGCCGAGCGGGAAAATTTAAATTTACTGATACCAAATAACTTAATCTCAAGCTTTTTAGCCCAGTAACCTGGGGGGACAGCCAGTAAATACTATAATAAGTAAATAAATCATTATAAAAATAATAAGAAAACATAAATTCCAAGCTTTTTAACCCAGTAACCCGGGGGGACAGCGAGTAGATAGTATTTTACTCAAACAAAATATTAAAATAGCAACGTCACCTGCATCCCTAGCTTTTTTAAATTTAATTAGTATATTATTTACTCGCTGCCCCTCCGAGTTACTGGGTTAAAAAGCTTGGGATTAAGTTATTTGGTTATTATTACATTTATATTTTCTCGTTAGGTGGGTGTCTACTTTGGACACTTTCGATTGTTACGTCATTTTCTATATCACATATACTTTCATACGGTTTCTACGTTTGATACAGTTTCATACAATCATACAGTAGAAAACCTCGGACTACTGTCGTAAACCCATCCCTGGTACTGACCGATGTATCGCATATGATTAATTTTAGCGCACGCTACTTTAAAGTAATCAGATTATCAGGATTAGCGTCCGCTAAGTTCGCTCTTAGCGTCGGCTGATTTTAGAGCGCGCTACTTTAAAGTAATCAGATTATCAGGATTAGCATCTGCTAAGTTCGCTCTTAGCACGCTAATCCCAAGTAAAACGGATAGGGTCGGCTAATTTTAGCGCGGGCTACTTTAAAGTAATCAGATTATCAGGTTTAGCGTCCGCTAAGTATACACGACAAGAATAGCGCACGCTTTTGGTTTTTTTTACAAAGCGTACGCTAGAGGTTAGTACATGCCATCAGTACCACCAGCACCATTTGCAGATCTTTGAGCAATTCACAAATCTAATATTTCCAATACGCACTCAATCTATGTAGTTCAGTGTTAATGACTAGCTTTGGTCAGCCTTAAGGTCCCTTTTCATGCTTAAAGCTACAAAGCTACAATTGTAGCGTTAATGATATAAAGTTCGATTAGTTCCAACTTTTTAGTCATCAACGCTGGAACACAGATATCACTGTATAGTTATACAAATAACACAAGAATTTCAGTGTTGTAGCGTTGTAGCGTGAGCATGAAAAGGGACCTTTACGGCTGAAAATTACGAGCTAGTTTTTGTGCAAATGTATTCCGACCCATACGTGGCATTGCTAATCATAAGCAAATGGTATATGGTGAATTGAATAGATTTTTATTGGCATTTGAACATAGAGTTACATAGCCATTTCTAGCGAATGGTATATGGTAATTTATCTTCGACGTTAGTGCCACCTGCCTCTTGAGATACTCAACTAACGTTTGGGTGCCAAACAAACGAAATCAAAAAAAGGCCTGACCTGGCCTTCTATTCCAAGGAGATATATTATATATTATCTGGGTTCGGTAGGGATGATTTTAATTAAAATTTTTGAAATTTAAATATATTATTCGGAATAATAGCATTATACTACAGTTAAATATTTGAAGAGTTTCACTACGCCGTTTGTAAGATATAGTGACCTAAAAAACGACATTTTAACATGTGTATGTAGGCTTATGGAGAACTCACCTAAATTTCAAATTAAAAAAAACGGCTAATGGTTTGCTTTTTTTTAATATATATGAAAGAATATTATTAAAATAACATTCTGTCAATGTTTGAGCGAGTCTTACTACATATTTCTATTAAAAAACAGCTATAAATGTGGTCGCAGCAGACGACTTGGCAACGCTGTTTTTGGTGCGCGCTTTGAAATGTAATAAATAGTAAAAACAACTTATGTTGTAATTAAAATGTTTTATTGAGAACATTATTATTATTTATACATTATTACATTTGTATAGAAAAATTGAATACTTTTATAATAATTATTATGAAAATTTTCTTGAAGAATTGACGGCCCGAAATTTTGTAAAAAAGGTAGGAATAGTATTTTTCACCATACTGCGCCAAAAGAAGGAACTTTTGTCCCGCTTCGCGGAACAAAAATTCCGTCTCCCGGCGTAGGATTTGTGAAAAATCGTATACAACCCACGGGACGAAACAAAGAATCCCTTAGGTCGTATGCTTATCGCCCGATGCGAATGCCTGCGATCTAAGACATTCTTTATTTTTCCTCCCTAGGTAAGTAATGTACTATTTCAAACAACTTTTTTTTTCTTTTAAAAAATCATTTTTTTTCCATGCCTTAGGCGGAAGTTTGTAGTTCCACGGTTAGGTTGGCTAGAAGCAGAAGTAGCATTTTTACCCACACCTTAGTGGAATAGCGGAACTACAAACTTTCATTAAAAGGATGGAAAAAAAACAGTATTTACATGGAGGGCGAACGAAACGCCCTCACAAATGTGACTGTGACGCATATCACGTTCGTGCGGAACTTCCGTTTCCCCTCCTTGTAAGAAAATCAACTATGCTTTTTGCTGTTGCAATAATTAATTGATATTGTATGTGTACAATAAAATAAAAAACTTATAAATAATAAAATATAAATTAATTCCATCAGTCTTCTTTAAAGTTAAAAAAAAGACCAAGTAAAAAATAAAACGTAAAAAATAAAATAGATTGTTCACATACTTTTTTATAACAACCATTTTTCAGTTAATTTTCATACATGGATACTAAAAAAGTAAAACATTGTAAAATCATAATATTTAATTATTTTCAAACAAACACTTACTTTTCCCTATAATTCTTGTATACATAAGAAAACTTACTCTGAAGGTTACTATAAATAAATAATACTTTTATCGCTGGGTCTAGTCGCACAGAAATCCACGTATTTTCCGTGGATTAACGTGGATTTCATATTTGATATAGTATAGAAAAACACCTCGAGTGGTGCGTGCACATCATCTATGGCAGACAGTACGTGAGTTTACGTGGATTTACCTGGATTTCTTTGAGATTAGACTCCGCGTATTTTTATACCTGCTCTTTGTATGGATACAAAATATTTTTCTCTATTTGATCCTACTTATATATTCAGTGATAATAATTATTACACTTTCAATTTTAACGGAATGATGTGTATATGATCAAAACTTACAAAGTTTCAACTTGTCTAGGTTTTTCTTTGTGAGTTATTTTTCTTCGAGGACTGCTTTTACACATGATTTCTTCGCTACTTGCTCGATCACAGGTCCTACAAGTCTTTCACTCGTCTGTTATGAGCCTTAAAATATTTTCGTTGAGACCAGGAAGACCGATACCTGTTAAAAATTTGTTAGCTTTGGTTGCTCCCAACCCAGAGATCAACGCTCCTATGAAAAAATTGTGCATGTTCAGTACCTCCAGTAATTTGTACGTTATTTCAATAAAACACCAATCAATGAATAAAACTTACCCAAGGCTACTTTGCTATTAATTGCAAATAATTTTACACCGTTCGCAGGGTCCACATATTTTTCTCTCGATTCAACTTCGTTTACATGTGAACATTTTTCACATTTTACATAGGTAATAGATCCTAATCCCTGAACACATTCTTCAGTAATAATTGTAATATCAGTTAAATGTAGTTTATGATTACATTTACTGCAAAACATTTTCTTGGCAACATAATTGATATCAACAACTCTTTCACCACCAACAGGAATGTCAACTTTTCTCATTTCATCTGAAGAATTGTTAAGACTTAGAGCTTTTTTTCTCATTTCACTTAACATTTTGCCTCGTAAGTGTCTATCAACTTTTAATTTTTTAACAAACTTTCCGTTAAAACGAATTCTTTCTTTGCCAGCAGCATCCGTAGTAATTTTGAGGTTATATGTTTTTCTTTTAACTTTACCCATTTTAAACTTCAAAGTCACACTATATCAACAAGTACAATCAAATTCAATAAATACATTATTTTTACAGTCTACCTTTGAATTTTTAATTGATTAATTATGATAATTTTAACCGAGTAAACGACAACGACAACGACGATGACGACGACGACGACGACGTGTCAGCAGCCGACAAAATTTATAGCGTTGGCATTGCCATGTAGGGATCGGCGATACTATTCGATACCAATACCAATACTTTTAGGTATCAAAAAGTATCGATACTTCAATACTCAATACCCTGAGTATCGGAGTATCGGCATTTTTTGCTAGAATATA
>JAPYYV010016508.1:0-19471 GCA_030522625.1 Copidosoma aretas
CCGCCCCCCCACCCCACCCCCCCCCCCCCCCCCCCCCCCCCCCCCCCCCCTATACCAATGTTGCCCAATAACATTAGTAGGTAAACAAGGACTGTTTGATCATTTTAATTAGAAAGCGAGCCAATCTCGGCGCAAAGTAACTCTCAATTTACTTCCCCCCCGCGGCAAAAAATAACGAATCCGCACCGTCCACCGACGAAATAATGAAGCATCGGCTGTGAGCTCGGGCTCGAATTTTCCACCGCGCGCTATACACACGCACGCGCGACCAGTGCTTCCGCGCCTCCCGATCGATCGCCTCATGAATATGCAATCATTATAATAACGGTGACGCTTGATTAGATAGCGAGCCGGGTCACAATTTCCGCGCGCCCGCGCCAAAGACCATCGAGCCCGGTCAACTTGATTATGCTGGTTTTTTTTCTTCTCTCGTGCGCGCCTTTCAGCGCGAGTTCGCACCTAAATTATTAAGGATACTTTTCTCATCGAGCGTACGCATGATAATCCTCCCAAATTAGAGCGCCAAAATAATTATAATTTTAATGGGATTTCGGGCGTCTATACCTCTCGCCTCGCGGAATAACCTTGTTATAACGATGACGGAGCGCAAACTGCTGGCCTCGTTAGCTCGCGCGGGTGTGTGTGTGAAAACTGTACGTACTTTTTTATCATTACTTGCAAAAACATCGTCCCGTGCTGTTTCGATGGATAGCCAGCGCGAAACCACGGGCGATAAAAAAATAGTAACGTTTGTCCAGGCAAACACGTGACCGGCGAGTACACGATCAAGGAGCCCGGCGGCAACTTGAGGACGGTCAAGTACCACGCGGACCCGCACGGGGGCTTCTTCGCTCATGTGCACAACAGCAACGGCAACGATCACTCGGGCGGCACTTACGGCGGACACGGCTACGAGCATCACGGCCACCATTATTGAGGGACTCGGGCTCTAATGGATGTTTGTTTTGTTTTTTTACCACTTGTACGATAACCATTTGGAAGCATTTCATGTTTGTATCGTGATTCATAGGGATGAGAAATATATAAATTAGCTTGTTAACGTGATGTCTTGTGATTTGCATCCTCACCTTGTCTCAATGATTGCTTTGATAATTTCAAACTGAAGGTTGGTAATTGACGTTGTCAAAGCAGTATGCACTCGATCATCTGCGTTACCAATTTGATGATTTGAAGCTCGAATCGAAATAATGGCTCAACACGCGCATACGTGGTGTAAGTTGTGCCTCGATCGATCGAATAATGACCGATGGAGGCTATCGTTTACTTGCTAAATTATCGCTACTGGGCGACTAAGCTACCTTAATGACCAATAGAAGAGCAAGATAGTCCTTCATTCAAAATAAGCAATTTTATCATCCTGAGTCTTTCGTATTTTTTATTTCTTTTTCTATAGGCGAGTGCCAAAATTTTGTCAGTTACGTTTTTGGGTGCTCCAAATTTTATTGATTCTGGCGATTTTGTATTTTTACTGATGCTTTACTCTTAAGGTGGTCCATGGCTAAGGTTATTGTGAACAGAGTTAAATAAAACTTCCAGGTTGTAGTACACCAGATCTACAGCGTATCAGAATTGTAGTTTACGTATACCTTGTTGGCGCACGTCCACCAGTACAATTCAAATGCCCGAGGGACCCGCGAAGTACCGAAACTCGAGGGTCATTTGTGTTGGCCCTGGTTGGATGGATGCGCCGCCGATACGAACACTGAGTCCTACCGAGGGTGCAGGAAACTACCAATGGTTTAGAAAAACGCCTTAGGTTTATATAATTTTTGCTAAATGTTCTTAATAATAAATATCTATCATCAATCGATTTCAAATTGATGATGAATTTACTGCTCAACAAACTAATATGTTAGAGGAATCTTATAATCGTTGTTTATGTTATTTTATGTGATGAGAATAACGTCATTCAAACAATGTAGAGGGATTAAAATATTTCTTTCATGCAGAAATAGGTTTAAAAAAATGACTATTTTCATGATATATCGCCAAACAGTGGAGTATTAATAAAATTTTGTGCAATATTTTGGATCATATACAGATACAGAAAATGCATTTAGTGGCTTTTGGAAGAAATAGCCTAGTGTGAAAATGACGAAACTGAAATTACCAATAATGTCCCTTTATATAAGTGATAAAATAAAAGCTAAATCGTAAAAGCATAATTTATGAAATAGTTGTTGTAATGCTGTCCATTTTTTGCGTAGCTAAGTCAAGTTACATCGATTAAAATATAAAAATTACATTTCCTTATAAACAAATACATCGATCGTGAATAAAGAATGGGATGGAAAAATGTCTTGGTCAAGGTTTGAACAAGGACTTTTCCTAAGGTAACCAGCTATGATACTACGTGCACGTGCATATTAAACTGTCGACCGAAATACATATTTTTGTGTACATTGCGGCTATGGTATTTTTTCATCGTTTATTCATATGTGCGCATTTTTGTATGAGAAAAATTTTATTATACCATAGCAGTTTAATATTTAACCTGTTAATCGGACAAGCTGCATAATATACGCAGTCGTATTACAACATGACGTATCAAGAATCTTTATATCATCATAGGTAAAGCCAAGTAACTATATAATCAGTAACAATCTTTGAATCTTCACACTATTCATACATCATTTACGACGTATCATAACCTTACCCATTGGGCAACAATTAATCATATGAATCGTAAGTTTACGGCTGTATAGTATCCCTAAGGAAACTTATTCAAATAAATATTTCGCAATGCCAGTTATTTTTAAAAATGTGTCGACATAATCGTATGTGGTCTCCAAACCCTCGCCTTTCGTATTGTATTCAATCCAATCGACGTAATATGATACTTGAGTAACGAGTTGTTTAATTCTAGTTGTCAATCCAATAACTACGGGCCCGGTGCTACTGGTTTTAATCACGACAGAATTTGGATGAAGCTGTGAAAAAATAAAACATCAGAAACTCCATTAAGTCATCTCATGAAGAACAATTCCTATTGTTTGTGTATATTTTCGTATGAGTACACAGATCTGTTTACTCTCGTCTCCCAAGTTTTTCAACAAAGGTTAAGCAACTTGATATTATTTACCAATACAATTTGATCAATGTATCTTGGGTTCTCGTCGACACAGCGTATTTTATGAAACTCACAAGAGATTATACAGCCAACAGAATATTGTACTAGAGAAAATCTAATACATACGTAGAAAGTTTCTTCTTTGTTGACACTTTCAATACAAAATTGAGATTTAACTGTCTTATAGACAGTACAATCCAATCGATGGTTGATGACATCAACTGGAAAAACATCTGGTCCGCCGTCGTATTTAAGCAGCTTCATTCTTTCAGTCTTAACTGGCACATTGAATTTTGGAAGACTTACAAGCCTCACCGAGTCATTAATATTTACTTTTCGTGGCATTCGTACAAGAGCTATATCATGTGGAGTATGCCTAAAAAAGTCGAGCAATTTTAGTTAACACCTTTATTTATTAGAAATTACCTATTTTAATACAAAAATATTTCACCCATGCACATAATTTTCGTGAAAAATAGTACTATTGATCGAAACATCCATATCCTGCCTGTCGATTGCTGCAACGTTTCCAAAGTGAATCTTTCCAGTAGGTGAAAATGAAAATATATATGTCAAACATCCAGCATTTGCTAAAACAAAATCTTCCTTGATGAGTGCACCCGTACAATGACGTACTCGTCCTTCATTGGAATCTGCAGTTTGGATTTGTACGATGTATGAAAAATCTCCAACATTAGCTTTTTGCACGCTGGCTTTGGCAACTAATTCAACAGAGAATAGCATGATATCAATAATTTTATTACGTTATGAGATGAGAAAAGTGCTAACCAACGAATATCGGCCTTTCAACTCCCTATGACTTGTTTAAGTAAACAGAATAAATAAATATTCTAGATACTTAATAATTTTTCGATAATAGAATAACGTGATAATTTCTTGTTTCATCAGCAGTCAGGCTGCTGATAATCCAATAAACTTAAAAACTCAGGAGCCCCTTTGATTGTATGGAAGCATGAGAAACGTACTGAATTTTGTAGAAAAAAAATTATTATTGTTGATAGGCTTGAGTATAAATGCTTGCACAGCTTAAGGAGGTTGGTCCCATCTCGCGGGGATGAAGGGAAGTATTGGTGTTTTTATAAGACGCTGTGTTGAAGTAAACTGTACTAACCTACCTAAAAATGTCCGCTCTCTCGATGACGGAACATTTGTTTGTGTTCAACTCGCCAGTACTCATTGATGCAATAATAATATGCTTCGAAAAAATTATATGATATACTTTATAACATCTAGTTTCTTCCAGTCAGAGCCAAATAGTGTAAATACTATTCCTATACGAGATGAAAAATAGAAAGTTAACACCTTAGTAAATCTGACCTTGTTTCGAGAAAAGTGTGTTATTAATTTTTGAAAATGCAAATTGTAATGGCCTGCATTAAAGTACAAGGTTTCATGAATAGGTTCACCAATTTTCAGATCATCATTTTGAAAATAACGGCCGTTTGTTTCGATATCTCCAAACTGCACTGTAACTCTGAATTTGATTGATTTTCACAGATTTGTGATTAAACAAGCTTCAATTCACAAAGTGTTTTATAACGTTCGTATTATTTTTACCGAAGATACATCCAATTTACTGATAGATTTTTGATTTTTCCCATAAGAGCCTAAGGGATCGTTGATAGTGACGGTGCTAGCTGCAGCTTGCCATACCAATAACATATGTTGTTTAATCCTCGACATAGTTGCCCTTTCAAACGCAGGTATAGTACCTATATCGATGAAACAGAAATACTTTTTTTTGGGGTTCGTAAACACGTAGATCTTTCACTGCAGCTTGCAGATTTTACATAGTGATAGAGTTGAAAAAATTTATACATTCTAACCATAAAGGACAAAAAAATTGGGAGTAATAAAAAAGTAGGTATAGTGTTTATATACACATTAGACAGAATCACTTTTGTACATAATTTATGTACAAACTATATACATACTTATGTATACAAATTATATACAATCTATATATCTGAAATTTTTACGCGGGATGGGTAAGCCGCAGCTAGCACCGTCACTATAAATGATCCCCAAGAGCCCTGACACGACTCGTCCAATATCCTCATGAGCGGATTCCAATTGATGACTTTCGTATTATTTTTGTTTTTGGAACCAACCTCCTTAAAATATAGTGATCAATGTAACAATTGACATTTAGGCCCAATTTTACAAAAGTCGATACTTGTGCACCCAAGGTTCCTAATCATGGCTCAGGGTGTAAAAGTGCATTTTCGGAAAACGCTGGAAACCTGCGTTCCAGTTTGTCTTGAGGAAATTCATGTAGATAGATTTGACTTTCGAGCGTCCAACGCTAGCAATATACATTAGCTACTTGTTTCTTATTCCTTCCATTAACCTGCTCGATTCTAACATTGATGACTTCACGAAGGCTGATTTTCAGCGTCTCCTTAACATAAACTTTCCGGATATTCAGCAAAAAATATACCATCAATGGTGCTGATGCATACTGATGGATGAAATAATAACCGACGTACAATACAATTTTAAGCATTACTAACTACCATAACGGAGTGCATAAGAGAGAAGAGGAAACAAACGCTTACCTTGAAACACCAAAAGTGCTACGAAAACTTTCGCAAGAGCCATCTTGTAAAAGCAATAAGGTATAACAATATGTAAATGCTACGTTTTGAAGTCGGTTCTATGAATTTTTACGTGTACTACAAACTTTAACTGATTATTCGGATGACCTATGATTATAAATACACAAAGAAAAATTTAATGGACTCATAAATAGTGTTGAACTGCTAGAACTTTCATCATCCGTACTCTTGAAGACCAAACTCCTGACTTTTAGCTCACGGCTCAGTGTATACATTTATATATTTTTGTTTTTCTACTAAAACAACTGTACCGCAACATACACAGATGCACGCAAACTGAGTTGCAAGCTCATTAGTGTGGCGCCTCGCGCCTGATATTTGGACTCGAGCAGCTCGATTCTGTATCGGACTCTGTATACAGGTACGAGCACCTTGTACGATGACACTTCAAAATTTGTCCCCATGTATATGTTAACGATTAGATTCTTCACTAATGACTTTTTGTTATATTATCAGCAGAAATCATCGCCTCGCTGTCGAATTTCCATCAAGAAGGAAAATGTTACTGCAGTTTTTGAGGCCTCTAAAAAAAAAATTAATGCAGCAAGACTACAGGACGTAAAAACTTATTCAAATTCTCATTTTTAAAATCCGCTCTGGATCAGTCCTAATTAATCATGCAACGAATAAAAAGGTTTTAGTCACGTAATATCTGATCTTATATTTTTAGAGATAGTATTGTTTGGTTACATCTTCAGAATATACGTATACAATCTGAGCAATCAATGTTTGACAAAAAAAAAGCAAGCGATGGAGTAAAACATAGTCGTACCGTGACACGCGTTTTTTTGCACATTGTCATTAGTAACTCTTGGAAAATGCCTCAAACTGCCAATAACTTCATGATACACAAACTTTAATTTTATTGCTTGCTGGATGATGTGTCACTTTGCTTTCATTGTTAATTTCCACGAAAAAATAAGAAAGATCCGTGTTTCATGGAGGAATGCATTTTCCGATTTTCGACTAGGACTGAGTGAAACTGGGCATCTAGAAGAACATATTTAATTTGTTTGGTATGTATTACTCCATCGATTTGCAGGCGAATTTTCTACCTTGAACTAAAACAGAATATCTAAAACCTCTATTACGAGGATGAAAATAAAAATTAGGAGCTAAGTCATTCGTTATGTTGATATTTTTATCAAAACTTCGTACAACTGTTAATATTTTGATTTACTGTTGTGTGAAATAGAACTTTGAATTAAAAGTAATATCATGACGAGAGCTGATTCCTCCTTAACCACTATAATTATTTTCGCTTTATATTTCTTTATTTTTTTTTCTCTTCCCAGCTGTAAGCAAATATGTATATATTACTACACGCATTCCAGAGCCTCGCAGCTCATAAATATAGCTGTTTAAAAATAGACTTTGGAAGACCTAATCGATCAATAACGATCATAATAGCACTGGAAGATATCGACATAATGAAAGTCCTGACTATAATGCCCCTCACCTAAGAATTCCCAGACACATTATATTGCGCAACTTCCAAAATTAATGTATGCAAATTTGAAGGGATAGAGCTCTTAGTGTTTTCAGCAATCTTATTCCATGTACTTCACTAGAACTAACGCGTAATAGGAATAATTGAAAAAGTTTAGTTGGTGTCAAGATTTAAAGATTTATTTTATCATACGTAACTATAATTGAAAATCATCCGTCTCGTTGGACGATTAGATACGTTCTGCCTCATTCAGCAATCAAAAATCAATAGAACAATGTTATTTTGAAAGCACTAACTTGTCATTTTTATACTAATGTGATTTTTTTTACTTTTACAAAGTGAAACATACATGTACCAAGCGAATCACGCATGCTTCTAACGTTTCAATGTAGACCTATTCGATTTGTATGATACGAGTATTTTTAAAAAGCAGTATGTATATTATATGACTACTTAACCTTTCGAACAGTAACTCTAGCTATAATTGACTTTCAAACTTGATTGATCAGACAACCGCCAAAACATGTATTAATTCAGCTGCAACTGTTTTATTCGTATTTTTTGGCACTCGTTTTGGCAATTCCTCGTAGCAAAGCCCGATTTTCTTTAATATTTTTTCGATTAGCTTATGCTAGGGGAATTCACTTCAACCTTATCTTCTTTACGCTCACATGCGCTGTATACAAAAGAGATGCACAATCACGTTGCGAAACGAATTAGTTTCTATGATTCTATTTTCTTCGACAGGCAAATGATAAAAATATTTGCCCGAAGATTTTTTGTATGCGAACGAGAAAAATCATTAGTGCAAAATTTCTTTTCCAATTTATTGCAAGTGGAGGATAAATTTTCTGAAATGAATTTAGAAAAGATTTTTGAAGTACGAAACAATATTGCTTTGTAAGTTTTATAAGGCAATCAGGTTATAGTCAGGTAACAGTCACCTTATAATTCAGCATATTTGCCTGATGTTTGTATCATTTTTACTGAACGTTATTTCACTGTTAAATAAAAATCGGGGGTGAATATCAGGCCAATTTTTCTTGGCCAACTTCATATGATGACCAGATAAATTATTATTACCTGATGCTTTCCAAGCGGGATGAAGAATGCACCAGCCCATGAATACTTTTTAAATAAAAATTTCAATCACAATCAGGTTACGAAAAATCTTGACCTCTATAAAGCACACAAGAACTGTACATGCGTACCGCAGAGAAATCGTTTTTCGGTCTGACTGTCGCGTCGCGTTGCACGTATCACCAAAAAAAGGGAGAAAAACATAAAGGGTTGTTTTCGGAATAAATACGAAAAAAGGTCGAGGACAGCCGAGTCCGTTTTGATTTTCCCCCGGCTATTGATGCCAAAGGCTATTCACCACAGCCGACGGAACAAAAAGTCCGTCGCTGAGAGGGGCCACCGGGAATAAATAAAAAAAAAAAAAAAAAAAAAAAACACAGCGGGGCGCGCGGGGGGGCCGGCGGGGACAGAGCCGGGGCGGCCGGGGGGGAAAGGGGACGGACGGTCAGTCGGTCGGGGCGACGGATGCGCAAAGAGCCGGCCCGTTCGGAGGAAAAGGGGAGGAATAAAGGGCGGGCGAAGACGCACGAGCGCCGGTGGCGCGTGTCCCGCGGCTCGAACCGAAGGGGCGTACAAAGCGGACGGACGGACGAGCCGAGTCACGTATGCGTCGCGGCGCTTTTCGGATATTGAGAAACACACGCGCAAATTGAATTTCCGGGAGCCCGAATCACCGGTTCTTATTGCGTTGGCGGGGTCCGGCCATTTATCCAGGGGCACCCATTGACACTGGCGACCCTTCCATGGTCCTCGCGCCCGCATGCGTATACATCGGTCCGTATATCACAGAGCGACGGCTTGATTGGAATACACAAAGCCGATTCCGGAGCGGCAAATTCTATCCGCGCGAGCGTGGCGCTTGGCATCCGTCTGTGCGCGACTGATTACTGTATTCACAAAAAAGGCCGGGAATACAGGATGCAGAGAGAGATGGAGAGAGACACACTCGTGGATCATGCAGAGAGCGGTGGATCAGCCGGCGAAGTGAGTTTTAATAATCGAGTTTCGAAGCGCGAGGCGGGAGAGCTTGGTTGCGCGGTAATCGAGTTTTTCGTCGAAACTGTTGGCGAGAATCGCGGGGTGGGCTTGGAGCTCAGCTGTTATAAGGTTCGTTGGGATCGTGTGGTGCTGCCACGGCTATGGTGACTGTTTACTGTCTTCATCCCTCTCAAGCACTTTACTCACACATGCAATGCAGCTCACGCGTACGAGAGACGAAGGAGGAAAAAAATGTTTTACAGGTTGCCGGAGCAAAATCTCACGTTGAAAACATTTTTAGCGCCGAGGTAAGATGTTAGAGATTCTTAAGGAGATGATTTTCGTGTCCGTAAGTATTTCCGTAACCACTCCGACTCACTATACAGCCAATGGCTGGCGCTGGTGTCCACGCGCACGGAGCCTACATGGAAATCAGCGAGACACGTTTTCGCTGCATACCTCCCCTCACCTGCCTATTCACTCCCTGTCATGAGAAGTGTTGCACTTCAAAAATAGTTGAGTAATGTACATAAGAGTTTTTAGTACAAATACTTTGTACCCTTTTGTAAAAAGAATCTCGAAAAGTAACAATCATATTCAATAGTTTATTGATTGGCGAGCCTGGCTGTGTGTTTCGTGCATTTATGTTTGGCCACGGTGGAGTTGCGTCCCAGCCGTTATCAGCTGGACAAATTATGGTGGAGTTGCGTCCCGGGGTATGGTGGAATTGCGCCCCGTCTTTTGTAAGAATACTTGGCTGAGGTCGAGTTGCGTCCCGGTCATTAACGTGAAGGGTCGACTTGTGTCCCGGTCTTAATGATCGACAGTTTATGGAATTTTTTCCGTCACACTTTATCTAGGCTTCGGACTGACAGTATATGTATAAATACTGATGTGTTTAAAAAACTGTACGAGTGCTTCAGTATTATGAATAAAGATTTAAGTTTAAACGGAGTCATGTTGAAAGACATTACCTGTGCTTTAGTATTATGAATGACGATTTAAGTTCAAACGGAGTCATGTTGAAAGACATTACTTGTGCTTTAGTATTATAAATAACGATTTAAGTTTAAACGGAGTCATGTTGAAAGACATTACTTGTGCTTTAGTATTATGAATGACGATTTAAGTTTAAACGGAGTCATGTTGAAAGACATTACTTGTGCTTTAGTATTATGAATGACGATTTAAGTTTAAACGGAGTTATGTTGAAAGACATTACTTGTGCTTTAGTACAATGAATGACGGTTTAAGTTTGAACGGAGTCATGTTAAAAGACAGTGATAACTACACTGGTAAAAATTCGACGAACTCGATATACGTCGCTGATCGTTAAAGAATGAACATCATGTTGTTTTAACTCGTCACACAATAATTTTACTGGTCATACTGAAAGGTCATCGGCGGCCTTGCGTTTAATTCCGTTACTCAACACTCATCTGTTTTGTGTTGCTTCGTCAATGGTATTATGGTTATGATGTGCTACGTCAATGGTATTATGTATAGGGGATTTTCCTTTAGAAATATACACATGTGTAAGTAATATCCACAGGTGATTGAACTTGGCAATGTTCAGAACGATAACAAGCACGGATATAAATTTAACGGCTACATATCGAATTCAAAACAACAGATTTAATACTATCTAGGTACAAGTGATTAAACTTCACAAGTCTCCGTGCAAAAATAAACATATCCACACTGCACATATATGAAATCAACTACTAAATGTCGAGTAAAAGAGAATAGTTTAGCTCATACAAGAGTACGAGAAAAACTGGAATGCATAAAAGACTTAATGACCGGGACGCAACTCGACGATCCCTTATATTGACCGGGACGCAACTCGACCATGCCTTATCTTGACCTGGACGCAACTCGACCCTTTTTTCCGTTTGGGACGCAACTCGACCTTTGCGGAATATTTTATGTCTGTGGGCTATAAAAGGTTCATGAAAATGTTCAGTAGTTCAGAAATAGGTAGTTTCCTTAAGGGCTTCTTCGGACTATTATTTTTACATCCGCAAAAGATTAGCGACTGTTTTACTGAAGATTTTGTAAATTTTATGCCAAGAGACTCAAAAGTAGAAGAATTTTTCGACTACATTTTAAAAAAATTATATCAAAACTGACGCACCCACACCCTCTTTGACATGGGCAAGATTCGACAGTTTAATGTATAGAACAACATATAATTAGGAATCATTTCATTCCCATTTCAATAGCCTTTTTTATACTTCAACTCCAAATCTCTTTGTATTCGTTGAAGCAATTAAGTCAGTACATATCGAAATATATAAAAATTCGGAGTTCAAAGACTAGATCGGTCGACACTCTATTGAAAGAAAAGTTTTTGCAAGATAAAATGAATTTTTATGAGGAAGGTTCGATATCTCGATCACAGTACATTCAGTCAGTTTCTAAAAAATGTTTACCCATGTAATTAATGGTGTAACTATGCTAGTATTCATAATGGTATATATAACAAAGAAATTTTTTAGAAAATAGAAATACCCTTTCTAACCTGGATAAACTGTGACGGGAAGAATTGTATCATTTTATTTTACTATCAAATAACACGTAACAGTAATATTTTGTAGATAAAATATGACTAATTGAGATTTAATTGCCGGGACGCAATTCCACCATACCCCGGGACGCAACTCTACCGTTTTTATCTTTTCATAACATAAATTGTCAGCTGAAAAATCTCTTCACACAACTTTACCAATAACCACAGACTTAGACTATTTATGACGTATAAGAAACCTACGTTAAGAAATATAAAACTTTGTACTATGACTTCTACTCAGAAGTCAAGAATTATATTTTAAATTGTTTTAGTATATTTTAAACAAAGCAGATCTAAATCTTAAGATGTGTATAATAGTTCTATGTACTGTTTGTATAAGATAACCTTAAAATCACTATAAATACTTGTAAAATAGCGAGAACAATCTCACTAGAAATGTTTCAGCAGACATTTTCAATTTCAAACTAAAGATATCTAAATTTTGACATTTAAATCCTAATCATAATGTACAAGTATTTTTGGGAACAACATGTCAAGATAACTATTGTGAAATTTTTTATATCACTGGCGGTCATTTTGAATCCACCATTTTGAAATCGCATTCATCACCTATTCAATATTCAATTATGTGATAAAGATCATGAGTTCACCAGACCTGTGCATGGAATCTAAGCGACAAAATCAAAGACTTAACAAACCTGTCCAGACCTGCATGCAGAATTAAGGCGTCAACAGTATGACCTTCAACAAGACTGGTTGGGACTTGCTTGAGATTCCAGGACAGGTGAATCCGTCCAGACCTGCAGTCCTGCAGGAGACCTATTCAAGGTGGCTCATGCGCTTGGTGCCGTATCGAATTGGGGACATAGCACTGCATGCACGGTAAACTTTTATGTTCAACTCGCTAGTACTCGCCCAATCTTTGATGAATCATTACCAAATCATACTATGCTCCTTAGATCATGTAGTTTCATATTGTTGTTGTCAAAACTCGATATGTACCTCAGTTTTTTAGAAAAATCTGTAACCTTTAAATGTACCAAACAACCATGCTTCAATGAACAAAAGTCTGTTACAAATTTTCGAAAACCTATAATTTTTTACATAGAATTGCTCCATTGCCTTTTGAGACCTTCTGTACAAAATTTCAGATCGAAATAGTGCATACAAAAGATTCTAGAAATTATTTGGTGAAATTACGTAGCGATGCCACGTGGCTCTTGACTGTTATTTGTTCACTTTTTTAGTTATAACTTTTGAAATCAGAGGTTGACGTAGGGGCACTCAAACGCTAATCTATTAAGGAATGCATAAGCTCTTATTCGATTACTTGTTTGTCGAGAAATAATTATTCCATAGTTATCGAGTCAGGCAGAAATCGGTAGTGGTCCTCGACGGAGCTCACCAAGCTCCTTTAGGTGCTTCTCTAAAACCTAGTGGTACTTATATCCTGATACACTGAGGAAGAATCCGTGCAAATACAGCGCTAACTATCTGCTTCCACTGTCCGCATGCAGTGGAGCAGATGGAGCACAGAGCCTCTGTCACAGTAACACACCTAATCTATGCAGCTACTACATAGTTCCCTGTAAGTATTAAGAACACCGGTACTCTGTGTAGTACATACACTCGCACTAGATGCATAGATTTTTTCTCAGTGTAATTGTTTCGCAAGTTTTTAGGGTACTGAAATTCCAAGACGCAGTTCTATGCAGAATATATGCGAGGCCGTATAAGTAAGAGAATTTTGTTCCCAGATTTACTTTTTAACAATCTTTTCTTTGCCTCACCATCGCCATCGTCTCAATATTGATTTATTGATTGAGTTTAGAGTGGAAGGCAAGTAAAAGAAATGTCAGGACTCAAGTGCCAAAAATGGTTTCCAAGTAATAACACCTGTAAACGTAATTATCCACTTCTATCAATAGTCACGAAAAAGAAGCAAGCATTTGGAAAAAAAGTCTTTGTTTTCTAGGTGGCCTGCATTTAATCTGATTTGAGTATGAGCCAGTCGAAGGAAGCGTCTAATTGGAAGTGAGCACAATTAAGTCCATGAGCGAAAAAAACAAGAAAATGAAGTAAGTGGTGCTTTGTTTCTGCCAAGATAGCGTATTTTCCACTTATTCTCCTTTCCGATCGGACATGATCAAACGGGATGATCGGGAACTTTACCAATAAGTAGCTGGCTTCTTCCTTTAAGTAGTGACTCATTTCTTACTGCACTAATTTGTTTACACTACGCATTTTTTTAGATTGGTGCTGCTCACAGTTCATAGTAACGTACATCGATTCTCAGGTTCAGAAAACATATCGTAAGTATGTCATCTTAAACCATAGAAAATTATTTAAATGGTTGTGTGAAAATTTTTGTAATACATCCATTAATTACTGCAAATTTGTCAAATTACAAAAACACAGATTGGTTCGTTAGTAGTCTCATGTTTATTTTTTTTTTAATGTTCACTTATTTGACAATGTATAACAATTACATTGAATGTTCCAATCACAGTAAAACTTCCAAGGATATATAAGAGCTGCTCCTATTTGTATTGATGTATTTCTCTTAAATATCTCTTCTGTTAAAGATATCTATTTAAGATAATTTGTATCAAACTACAGTCCCCTAGAATTGCTTCGGAAGTGGTCGAAATGGACTCGAAATTCGATGAAAAGATTATAATTTCTTACAAAGACGTGGGTAATGAAGAGTAATAAAAATACGATATAATTATGCATTTTCGGTCTTTTAAATTATTTTCCACCAAATTTTAAGACTATTTTTTTTAGAAAAGAAGAGTATTTTACTTTGTAAATCTGAGCAACGGCCTTCTGGACTCCTAAAAGTTAAAAATTATGAAAAAGAAGACAAAATTACATAGGGATATGCTCTTATGATCCTTGTAATCTTCTTTTTCTGAGTAGTGCAGTTTTTTCAGTCCGACAACGTTCTAGAGGCTCTGTAAGGCCCGTAAATAAGGGTTCGCAATACTTTGAATCCATATCAGAGAATCTGCTGACCACTCTACTCTTTTGAAAGGCTACATCCTTGCTTTTTTGCTACTTTTTAAGCGAATATCAAGTAAAATCCCTGGGGCGATCCCAATGAATGTTTCTAGAAGTGTCAATGGAATTTTTTAAACCCAATAACTCAACTTTTTTTTACGTAGTTATGCACATGTATGGTCATAGAGCTGCTTGAGCAGACAACGTAGATAGCTGCTTCTTCTGACATTTTTTACTTCTCGAGTTCTCCTGCAAGGCAGCGCTCGGGGTAATGATCTTATTTGAGTAACATTTTTTTTTCATCACGCATCATCATTTGAAAATAATGTTTCTGTGTAATGTTTTTGCTAACATTGCATTCTCACGGAAGTTTAGTACTTTTATCCTTTTATCCGAAAAATTTTAGTTGGTCAAGAAGTAGTAAGTACGGGACCATTCGACTTTGGTGTGACGTGGATGTCGTCACGACAACTGTTCTACTTACCGTAAACTGTCGTCACTTATGGTAAATGTGGGTCAGCAACGCTAGTTTTCTTTCAGCTACAGTACGCCATCTGCACATCGAAAATCCCCTTTTCAGTCAAAAAAGCCCATCTTAGCCAATGTTGGATCCTAATTCAAAATGCTTTTAACCTTCACCCTGATAAATGTTTTTTACTCAACCCGTGCCCTAAGCTGATCGTGTGTACTTGTGATGATTTTTCGAGCAGATTCTCTAACTTTATTGTTTGTCCGGGAGACCGCGTACAAGAATGCTGAGTATTTGACGAATTGTGAGATTCTATCGAGTCGATTGTTTACTCTCTAGCGAACAATGAGTGGACTGGGTAGCGGTTTTGTCCCCACTCGCGGCAATTTTACCCAAATGCACTGCGGCGCGACGGTGAGCGTACAACGGCCACACCGTTGTAACATTTATAATTGATCCATCAAATTGATTGCTTTGAAACGATGTTTATGATCAATAAGATTGATTTATTATAAAGAAAAGGTGAACCTTGTTGGTGGAGACATTACCAGAAAAAATAATCGCCTTGTCAGCAATAAATAATAAAAAAAGCAAAAATAAAAATCTTAGATTCAAGAACAAACATTAAATAGAATGTATTCCAGAAAATGCAGCTAAAGACAAGATGTGTCAAGAGCTACAATAAAATATAGCTTCTAAAAAAAAAGCGATGAAAAATGAATGAGGTAAGGAAAAAGTCACTCCCTAAAGGAAGAGACCGACTGGCAGAGTTTTCGATCATCCCGTTTGATCACTTGAAGAGATAGGAAGATTGTAAGAGAGTATAAGTGGAAAATATGCTTTCTTGGCATAAACAGAATTCCTCTTTCTTCATCTCCTTGTTTTTTCTCTCATCGACTTCTTTGTGTTCCCTTTCTTTCAATTAGACATTTTCTTCGACTGACTTATATTCAAATCAGATTAAATGCTGGCAGTTTGGAAAACAATCAGTCCTTTGCCGAATGCCCATTGTTAGAAGTGTGTCACTAGATCCACAAGGGTTATTCCGTTATTCCGTGGAAACCATTTTTGGCACTTTATTCCTGCAATTGATTTACTTTTCTTCTCCTCTGCATCCAATCAATAACTCGATATTAAGACTACGACGAGGCACAGATAAGCTTGGTAAGAATTTATATCTGGGACCAAAACTCTCTAACTTACTTATTGGAGTACCACTTTTGTATGCGCTCCACCACTGTTGTGCGCTCCACTGGTTATTATATCACTTCAGCAGCTTAGACACCCTATTTCTTGTATGATATTGAGAAGTCAGCTGACGGCGATGATAACTCATTTAATAGCAATAAATATTGCTGTTATTGTTATAGAATAAACAAATACGGGATGTAGGTGGTTTGAAACAAAAAATTGGAATATATCAATAAACTCAGTTTTAATCGACAGCCTTTAGTTAATACAGTTTACTTTCCCGATTGACACGACCGCACAGTACAAAACACCACGAGGGATCGACTCCCGTGCCGTGTACAGCAGAGTGCACGCAGGCACATACATATAAAGATTTTTTTTTTTTTTTTTTATATATTATACTGCTGTACGTCCGGCTCTTATTAAGGGCACTACTGTGGGCACTGAGCAGTTTGGAAAGGGAAGGGACGGGAAGGGATGAGGGATGAGACTATGAGAGGCCTCCCTATGACAAGGAGGGGGGGTAGGGGGTACTTACAACTAGTCGGTGTATTGCCTGAGTCCTGACCGGGTGTCTACGTATAAACACCAGGACTAACTCTTCCTGCACACCTCCCGCTCACGTTGTCCGTAACGTAAGAGAAACAGTTAATCGAACCCCGGAAAAAAGCAAGCGGAGCGAACCCTAGGCAAACGACGAGNNNACGAGACTCGAACCGAGTCCCGCCTATTACATGCCCGTACACTGTACTTGATTCCGGAGATCGACGAAACTGCAACTCTACCGCTGCGCCAACGTGCCGAATTACATATATAGATATTCGCTATGCGGATCGACGTTGGTCCCTCATTTGGGGGTCTTTTCCATGTTAAATCTAATGGAGCAAAATAGTTACAGTGGCTGCCATTGGCGTTTTGGGAGGTCTTTTCCATAAGAGTACGTGTTAAAATGACAAGTGGCGCCAGCCCTCCTCTCCAACGACACCCGTATAGCGAACACATAGGTATTAAAAGTTTACGAGGATTAAGACCATATTAATATAGAAATAAAGAAATACTTCTGATTTTAGTCCAACAATTAAATCTTAAAATTACGTAGAAATATATTTTTTAAAAAGATACTTTTTTGTCTCTATCAAATCAACACTTTTAGTATTATACTTGATTTTGTTTTTTCTCTTGTGGTCTTTTTCATCATTTAGATTCATAACTATATTAGAACGCTAAATAATCTTATTACCAAGTTTTTAATAATTAAATAATTACTTTGATAAAGCCTCATCTTTCAATATTTACTTGATTCACGCAAAGTCACAGAATATAAAATCAGCAAACTTGATAGATTGATTTCAAATTGAAAGGGGAATGAGAATTTTACACGTATTTTTGTGTCATAAGTGAAGAATCTTTGACTTTTTCAATGCTTTATTTTCATGGTCACAAGAGTTAGATGTCATATGTTAATCTACTTACAGCTAAATCTTGCAAGGAATTAATTTGATGTTCATTAAAAAAATTTAAGCTAGCTGTTTCAATAACATAAAATCATTCGATTGGCTGATGTGATGAAAAAGTTTCTGAAGAAATCAGCTTTTCTCAAAAATATAGTTATTGGACAATTATTTTTCCTTTTAATTATTTTATTTTACATAACACAGTTCCTAACAATACATATGTTTTCTATTTACCTAAAAATATTTTGGTGATCAGTCTTGAGTCATTTTTTGTAAAGTTTCAGCTTTATCCTACAGATACTATAAGGAGAGCATCAGATAGAGGACCTATAGTAAATAAGACCATATAAATTAAATTTTTGTTTCCATTACAAGTTGAGTAGACGACTATTTTAATAATAAAATGTCTATTACTCACACATTTTACATAATTGAGCATTGTGACTCTTTTGTCAAAGATTCACAGTGCATAGTTTTATCAGGTTTGTCGTGCTCAGCTTTGTCAATAAAAGTCTTGAAACTGGAAATTCTAACGAAAATTGAGTGCCCGACATTGCAATACGGAGGTCCCAGAGAGATTATTCCTATTAGAGTATTCCCATCATATACCAAAGGTCCACCACTGTCACCCTAAAAATTGTTTAATTATATCTAATTTCATTTGTAATATGATACGGACAAATTAGATTTAACAAATCATCTCTGACACAGAATCATGACTCTTAGTTTAATTTATTTTGTTAAAAAATAATGTTGTTCTAATTTGTTTTTGTACAGATCAATTGTAATCTTAATAGAATTTAAACTCTTAAAAAATATGTATATGATGGGTTACAAAACCTTAAAAGAATAAAATTCAACTTACATTGCAAGTACTACTGCGAATAGTATATGAATTTTGGTTTATTTCTGCACAGAAGTAATCCTCGGGATTTTGAATCTCCAGATGCAAGAAAAATTTCAAACAATTCAGTCCTTTGGAAACAGTGGCTCCGACGTAGCGTAACTTTCCGTCAAACAATGGCATGGGCTGTGGTTTATTATAATCCATATCTTTTACACCAAAACCAAACGCAACGACATTTTTTCCATGGTAATCGGCATCCGTAACAGGGAGCTTGATTTGGCTTATGAACGGATTATTTTTTACTTCCAATGATTTTTTAAGCTGAAATGATAGTTTTATAGGGATGTTACGAATTATTGTCAATGTATTTAAAAAATACAAGTTGCAAATAGCTCACTACCGAATCACACATTTTTTATAATCATGGGCGTGTATTATGCTCTGTCATTTTTCATTGAACATTCTCTACCTCAATTATTGATATTTTTCTAACGTTGTCATTACTGTGAAAGTGCAAAGTAGTTACATAAATTTAAAGTTTCACTGTTAGTGATTATAAGAAGTCTTAAGAGATGTCTGATCGATGTAAGTTACGTATAGTGATGTGGTAAAGCTACTTTTCGACCCAATAATAACTTTAAGGTAGCTCCCTTGCGAAAAGTACCAAAACAAGACATATACCATTAAATAGATTTCAATCCGCTGAATCCATTGATATCTTCATTTATACTTACAA
>JAPYYV010016509.1:0-12764 GCA_030522625.1 Copidosoma aretas
CAACGGTGCCACCACATGCAGTGTCTGTACAGCTGAAATGACATGTGGACCCATGCAGTTTTGGCATGGGTCGCGTCTTTTGGAGTTAAAATCCATAATAGCCTCAAAAAGACATGCAGCAAAAACAATATAAAATATGCACACTGTGTCACACTTGTGCAAGATAAATACATTATTCCATCTTGTTTTATCATGCCTTACATTTTACTCACTCTTAATTCATCTATACTTCACTTATATGCTTAATATTCTATACTAAACTTATAACGACTCTGGCAACTTTAACACGGTGTGACTGACCCATGCGAAAACTGCATGGGTCCGCATGTCATTTCAGCTGCTCAGACACTGCATGTGGCGGCACCGCTGTTACTGGATTGGAGCTTAGTCAGTTTGGCAGTTTTTTTTTTTCAGTGTACAGCAAAGTCGTTAATGCGGCCTGCCACGCGTAGGGAAGATTTGCTGCCATGGTGAGCTCATTGCTTGACACCAGCTGCCTGTACACCACGTGCGGGAGTTCGTCACTTCCACAAAGTTGTGGCTGCTGCTACAGGCCGTAGTTTTTTCAGCGAACTACATTAGACTCCGATACGCCACGATACATATTCTTTTTTTTTATATATTTATGGGGTAACAGGTATACTGCGAAGGTCACCCTTCTTCCTCTCGAGGCACCGTTTCCATTACTGCTTTGTCAACACGGCAAGTGTTACACGGCTGAGTCAGGAGCTATCATAGTGGCAAGGATGTATAGAAAAACCAGAGGTACCTGCGAAAAAGTGGTTGGGGCAGAGAATAAAATTTTAGAGCTTTAGGACATTATTGGAATAGACACTCAGCGATTCTCCAGCACCCTCGCTAAGTAAAAGTGTCGCGAGCCCTGCAAAAGACTGAAAATACATTGCAAGAATGGTAAAAAATATTAATGCTAGTTGTTAGCTTGCCCTTGTACACTCAATTTTTTTTGTGTGATAATCCAATGTAATAACCTAATTATACACTCTAAACCAAAAGACTAAATTTTGGCACAAGAAAGATTAAATCTTCGAGCTCTAA
Organism: Copidosoma aretas; assembly: GCA_030522625.1. Classification (NCBI taxonomy): domain Eukaryota; kingdom Metazoa; phylum Arthropoda; class Insecta; order Hymenoptera; family Encyrtidae; genus Copidosoma; species Copidosoma aretas. The sequence continues at coordinate 1,057 of JAPYYV010016509.1, forward strand.
AGGATACAACTCGATATTCATACTTTCTAAAAGAATATAGTTACTATTCTATACTTTTAAAAGAACGAATCAAACATTTTATACTTTTCAAAAGACTAAACTTGTGCGTTTATTCTTTTGAAAAGATGAAATCATGTTATTTCATCTTTCTAAAGTATAAATCCTACAGTTTAGTCTTTTGAAAAGACGAAATTTTAATTTTCGTCTTTTGTAAAGTATAAAATGAGAAATTTAGTCTTTTAAAAGTATAAAATGAGAAATTTAGTCTTTTGATAAGATGAAATCATGTTATTTCATCTTGCAAAAGTATAAATCCTACAATTTAGTCTTTTAAAAGTATAACTTGCTAGATTTATACTTTCTAGCGCCAGAATTTAGTCTTTTGGTTTAGAGTGTACTGATAGAAAAAACAAGACCGGACTCGGAAAGTCATAAATAGTACATGACAAATCATTTTAGCCATCATGCCATCATCCCATGTTGAACTCGATAGGGTTGCCAGGTCAAAAAGTCGAAAGGCCGGATACAGCGTTACATTTAGCCGGACATTTTACCTTTACTAGGGGTCTCCGCCCCCTGCGCGCTTCGCGCTCCAACCCCCAACTATTAAGCAAACATATTAATTTTTATTATTTTTCAAGAAAAATAAAATTATTAGCCATTTTATAACAGTTAGTTTTCATTTTTCAAATTTTAATTGCTTTTTATTCAATTTTTTAAAATCTCGTTTCTAAATTTTCCCACTCTCAGCTAGTCTAAACCAATCAGATCAAGAGTTACTCTGGCGACAGTCACATGTAACTGATTCTTTTAGGGGAGAAAAGCCAGAACACGTTTAGTATAAAAAGAGTCATTTAGATATCTGTATATTTATTGATAATAAATCGCAATCAGTTCTATATGTGATGGATCTTAAAGGTGCTTAAATTAAAAAGAAATAGGTTTATAATATGGCAATAATGATAACAAGTGTCCAACCGTTTTTTTTTTTTAGTCTTCTTCCCACAATACTCTTAATTTTTTAGCCTTTGTCCAAAAATAATCTTGAATGCATTTGAAGTTTTTTATTACACAAACAAGTTGAGCTTTTTTTCCGGTGGTGCAAATTTATAACTTAAGTCATTTCATAAGACTTATATGTGAGGAATGATAATTTAAATAATGGTTATTATTTTTGTTTAAAATCACTTTGCCATGAATGTTTTTTTATCGGGAATCGATTAATAAAACTCTTGACAGGATAAATTTGAATTATACAATAACATGATCTTGAGCTAGCTCAATGTTATTGTGTTGGTTTGTATTTTACTGCGTTTCTTTTCCTACTGAGGGTTCACGTACGAGAATACCCTTTCGACGTTGCCATACGGGCCTGAAATTACAAACAAATAACATATAATTCTTTACTTTGATGTAAATAAAAATATGCTGTCTCAACACGGTGGCTTATGGGGATAATTCTATCCTGTACGCTAAAGTGGCATCAACCCTGCACCATGGAACTGCAGCCTAAGCGCCAATTCCTAAATACTTTAAAATCCTGAGGATACAATCATTATATCCTTGAACAAGTGACTTGAATAATTATGATTCAACTTCACGAGAAGTTGGTGTTATCAATAATTTGCCATCATCATTAGAGTCAAATAGATATTCCTTTTCAGCGCTAGTGGTTAGCATTAAGTTGCCAAATAACTATTATCATTAAAAATGTAACAGTTTGTCAATAAACAGTTGGAGCACTTTTTAATAGTGATGAAACTCAGTAAAAGTAAAAGTAAATTTCAATTTTTTAGTGTTAAAAATCGATTCTACAACACTTATATTTTTAATATAGTATGAATAGGTTTTCTCGAATTTATTTTGACATCGACAATAAATCTTCGTATAAGTTATCCGGATGACCAAGGAAAAGTGTCCCACCTAGTGGCCAACACTGGAACCTCTGAAGAGTAGACAAAAGTTTTTATATGATTGGTCATTATAACTTTTGATAGCCTGGATAGCCAATAAAATTTAGGGACATATTAACCAAGCTATCTTTGTTCTTTGTTGACGTCGTCTGCTTGTCTACTATTTAGCAGTGTTTACAGTGCCCTCAAGCGGGCCTTGGTCATCCGGAGGAGACTAGTCAGATTTATCACTACTTGTGAATTTTTCATTAGATTTTTACATGGATCAAGTACATCCAAAGTATCTTATTATTTTTATTTATTATAAATACGTGCACATGCATTTTAAATGTGTAAGATGGATCAAAGAAAATCAATTTTACTGGACACATAAGCAGAAGTTGTACTTTTATATTATAGAAATGGTATTTAATTGTACGGAGTGTCTAAACGACACCCTAGCGAACGCGAACAGCATGCGAAGCATACGCTTACAAGGAAGTCTCGCGTACGCTTTTGTTTAGAACCTTTGAGCGTACGCTAACAGTGTGCGAAGCGTGCGCGAACGAGACGTGAAAAATATGGATATTAGTGAGTATAGCGTACGCTACGGAAAGGTCTTGAGCGTACGCGAATTGGTCACTACGTCTAAGATCGCGTACGCTATTGGAAATACCTTGAGCGTACGCTATATGAAATATCTCGATCGTGCGCAAATCGCCAGCGAAGCGTACGCGAACGATGAGAGACGTACACAAACTAAGTGTCGGAAATTTTCGTGTAAGTTTCTCATGCAGGGAGTCTTGTGACACCTTAAGTGCACGCGAATTATTCGCAAGCGCTTGGCTCGAAGTGAGTTATATATGTATAAAGTAGCGAAAAATCTTTCAGCATTATGTAGTATCTCTTACATTGATATATAAAACTTTAACACAAGAGGTTAGAACGGTCAGAGCGTTAACACTGCCAATTGCCTATACTCCTATATACTTTATATTAGTATCCTAGTATATTCGTACACATAGCTGACACATGAGACTATTAAGGCAGAAATAGACTCTACACTCTAAACCAAAAGACTAAATTCTAGCGCTGGAAAGTATAAATATAGCAATTTATACTTTTAAAAGACTAAATTGTAGGATTTATACTTTTGAAAGATGAAATAACATATGATTTCATCTTTTCACAAGACTAAATTTCTCATTTTATACTTTTTAAAAGACTAAATTTCGCATTTTATGCTTTACAAAAGACAAAAATTAAGATTTCCTCTTTTGAAAAGACTAAATTGTAGGATTTGTACTTTAGAAAGATTAAATGACATGATTTCATCTTTTCAAAAGAATAAACTCACAAGTTTAATCTTTTGAAAAGTATAAAATGTATGATTTGTTCTTTTAAAAGTGTAGAATTGTAACTTTATTCTTTTAGAAAGTATAAATATCGAGTTTTATCCTTTAGAGTTCAAAAATTTAATCTTTCCAGCGCCAGAATTCAGTCTTTTGGTTTGGAGGGCAGCGCTGCCAAAAGTGGCCACGGATTAGCGCGCGCAATTCAAATCGGCTATATGGGCAAAACCGCAAAAACCCAGTAGCCTTAATCCCAAGCTTTTTAGCCCAGTAACCCAGGAGACAGCAAGTTGATAATGCGAGTTGATAATATATTTAAATGAATAAATAATTAAATGACAGCATAAACTAAATCCTAAGCTTTTTAACCCAGTAATCCGGGGGACAGCGAGTTAATATAATAATTAAATAATATATTATAATAATAACAACATAACCTAAATCCTAAAGTTTTAGACCAGTCACATAAGGGATAGCGAGTTAATCGACGTAACGTCACTATATAGAGTGATTAGAGCATATATGTCTGAAAAAAGGTATGTATACATCTATCCTACAAAACGTATAGTAAATAAAACATTCATAGGTAAACAATATATTGTTTAAATTATTTATTCATGAAACAAAGTAAAAGGATATGAGCCTTATTACAAACAAAATTTAAGAGCAAACATATATTGAAGATTCATTAGTTTTTACTACGACATTGATCACAGTACCATATTTTATTATCATACGAAGATTCCATAAGAGACGATTGTCACATTGCAATGTTCCTTTATCTGCTTCTCCTTGACATAGTGGACAGATGAAAAAGTGCTCATCTTCCTGTGAAACTGCAGCTTCAAGAAGACTAAAGGCTTCGGGAGTGAAGCAATTTTTTAAAACATTCAAATCAACGGTTTGATCAAAAAAAGTATCTGCTAATGGTTTATCATCGAAAACTTTTTGTAATGCATCTTTCTCTACAGTGTAACACCGTTCGATGACGTTGTCAACAATACTTCTGTCGAACAAAGTATTGAGCAAAATACATTTTTTTTCTAAATTTGCTTTAAACTCGTAACTTTGTTAAGCTGGAACAGATACTCCGGAAATTTTAACTTTTTGAGATCCTTTAGGTCTACTTTTTGTCTGCTTATTAATGTCAATAGACAAATTGTCCAGTATCGAATAATCATCTATGTTATTCAATTGTTTGCTACATAAAACTTGTTTCTTTTATTTTCCCTTGCGGATTTCATCAACACAGTGGCCTGGAAAATTTATGAAAACATTAATCCTATAACTATTATTATACATGGTAAAATAAAGATACTCCGTTAAAAAAAAGTAATAAATAATTTTATGTCGCTATGCAGAATCATTTGAAGTTATCGTAGTTAAAATATTTTTAACTAGAGTAAAAAGATATTTTTGAGCATTACACAAATAATATGCATTGCGAAACAGTTGATGCCTATAAGTAAAAATAAGTCTTTAATACAGTTATTTTATGAATATAATAATTAATTTACACTTTGCAAACCTGTTGAGTCTGTGTGTATATGTTCGGGTGAGGTCTCTACTTTATTTTCTGACGGACTTTTGATGATCTTTGCATTTTTAACAAGATTTCTTTTTAAATATCTGTTTGATCGTGCTGCTTCAGCCTTGTAGTTTTTATGTTTTTGACCAGGCAAGTTACAAGATGGGACTCCATCACTTTTCAATTTAATTATTGCAGCCTCAACAAACTCAGCTGTAAAAAAGTGTTTAATAACTACAAATGTCAACAAATAATAACCTCAAATTGTTGATTTTATCTGGATAGGCATAGTCGATTTTTTTCCAATGAAGGGAACAAACTTTCATAATATTTGTCACTTTTTTCACCTTTAAACTTTGTTTACATGCTTCTAGCTTATCGATTTGCTTTGTATTACCAAAATGATCTGCTACGTTAACGAAGCTACTGTTAGGTGCAGGAAAATTATGAAAGCGGATATTGAGATCGGAGTATCGACTATTGCAATTTTGCACTGAACACTTGATTCTACTCATATTTTTATTCGTTATGGAGCGTGGACGGAATGTAGCAGACTCCATTTTTTGTGTAAATACATAAAAAGTCTAAGATCCCGTTAAATACCGCTGTTGTTTCGTGAACTTACGCAGCCACGTTGGGCTCGTGACGTCACGTAGGATGACGGAGGTAAGTTCTCTATATATGTTCACCGCACATTTCCCAACTCCGCTGTTACTACGATAAACGTTAGAAGTGCAATTCTACCTACTTAGGCTGAAGACACACGAGATTCTAACGGACGAATGACGATTGACGAATGCCATAAGACTCTGTGAGAGTGAGAGAGAGGTCTATTCGTCAAGAGCTCTCTCTCGCTCTCATGGACTTTAATGCATTCGTCATTCGTCTTTTGTCCATTCGTCTCTCCGTGTGTCTTCGGCCTTAGGCTGCGATTACATGGATATGAGAGCGAGCGAGAGGTGCGCGGCAATGCGACAGCACGAACCTCTCACTCGCTCTTGCACGCTCATAGGGGTGCCACGCGCGTCACGCTGCATATTCCTGCTCCATGCATCCGTCGTCTTATTGTGTCTATTCCTATCAAAATCCCAAAATATTTTAATGAACCACTATTTGATGCAACATTATGTGCTGAACGATAGAAACAAGGTTAAAATTTAAAAAGCCAATCAATGCTAGAATCTTTAAAAATAACAGATGAATCAGTTGAACACACAGTGGTAATAAATTCTTTTAAGCCAAGGCCTCAATATATCCCTATGTCTAGACAAACAAAAATGCAATCTCATTTACATACAGAACGAGATACTTATTCTCAAAGGAGAAAACTTTTAGATGAAATAGCTAAAAATATTATGGATCTTGGTAACTTGGCAACTAGAGTGAAATTTCGAGGAAGACTGAATCAAATGAGAACAGTAATATATGCATGAAGAGACAATGAAGAAATAGAAATATCAATCCAGGAAAAAAATCAGATTCGAACAGAAAAAATGAGATCTCAATCTCTTAATAAAAATATTTCAATGCCAACGAATGTTAAAATTTCTGGTGGACCAAAAAATGTATTTAGAAGTACGATTCTACCATTTAGTAATAGGAATAGAAGAAAGACTGTCACTTAGAATTCTTGTTGAAATAGACTGAACACATTTAAAAAAATACTTCATAAAAACTTTCCAGATGAAGAATACAAAAATTAAATCTATATTTACCTTTCAAAATATTCAGTTGTTAGTAAACCATATATTGACTTAGTTGCCTTTTTATACATTTCCCATGAAAGCTGCAGCCCTACGATGTGAATTGGCCCTGTGCAGAAGCAGTGGCGATGTTTGAAATGCGACCCCTGTCGGATCAAACTGGCGGCTTTATCCCCTTTATTTCCAATATTTCAATGGAAAGTATCAAAATAATCAAAGATAACAAGAAAATAAAAAACGTTCACTGTGTAGCGCTTTGATATTGAATGCATGAATGAATTCCGAATCGAATAACCATAAAAAAGTTGTAGTAAATTTATTTATACAATGATTCGGCAGGTTTAGGTTATATTTTAGATACTGTCGGTAATATATATGTCCATACTCGGCCGTGTAAGTTATGTTTACACTGACAGCCGTTACTCACGCTGGTGTCGTTTCGTCTATCCCCTCCCTTCAGCTGCACTAGGCAAATAGATCAATTTTCTGAGTCGATCATCTTGTAGACCAAGGAAATTTGAAATTGTTATATGCCTTGTCTTCGACAGGAATATTGACATTCAATGTTATACAGCTTGCAGCTTATACTGTACAACAACAAAAATTGAAATTAGATACAAATGTAGAAATAAAAATTATTACAGGAGATATAATTATTGACACCTGCATCTTAGTGCGACATAAATTTTACCCCCAATAGATAAGACCCAAGAAACCATGATGTCTGCTTAAGTTTACTGGTTGAGCCCCAATATAATATTGATTAAAGCTTATTTGACAAAAAGTTTATAATTGATGCTACAAAGTAAAAATGAAAACTATAAGTTGTAGTAACATAAACAAGAAAACATTAAAAAAAAATCATTTAACATTCTTAATTCATCCCTTATGATTAAGTGTATGTACAATTAAGGTGGCTCATCACGATGGTACCGTATTAAGGCGGGGCCTTGTAGGGGGTCTGAATTAGTTTGATATTCATTGATGAAATTTTTGTAGAAATGTGTTAGAATCATAAGCAAAAGTCTTGCTATTTTCTTTTTGCATTGTCGGTACGTTACCAACTGTGCATACGAGCGTGCGCCGAGCATCTCTACTGTATAGTTGTGGAGAGAGTAGTAGCCTACTCATGCGAGCGTTATAGGGCGGCCCGCAGCTAAGTCAGATTTTTACTGTGAATTTTCTTTTTTTTGGCTCTGGTGCGAAGTTTTCTCGTGTGTGTGTGCAAGTACAATTAGTTTAGCGGCGAAGCTTTTTTGTGTCTCGAAGGCTCTCAGCTAGTGTCGATATGTCTGACAACATCTCTGACCTCAAGAACGTTCCTAAGTTTAACGGCCACAATTTTCAGTTGTGGAAATTCCAAGTCGAATCGATCCTAGTGGCACACGACCTTTTGGGCATCGTTGAAGGAACGGAGGTCAAGCCGGACCCGTTAGAAGATGGGTCAAATGCAGCTGCCATAAAGACGTGGACAAAAAACGATGCCAAAGCAATGTTCGCCCTGTCCTCTTCGATCGACTACAATCAGCTGGACTATTTGGTGAACTGCACATCGGCAAGTGAAATGTGGAAAAAACTATCGAATATCCACGAGCAGAAAAGTGCCTCTAACAAATTGGCATTAACGACAAGGTTCCACGAATACCGCAAGCTACCTACCGACTCCATCCAGTTGAAGGACATCGGGCAAGAAGTGCCAGAGGTCATGGTGATGGCCAAAATCATCAGCACTTTGCCAATAAAATACAACTCCTTCATCTCCACATGGGACAGCGTACCGGAGGCAGACCAGACGCTTGAAAAATTGCGAGAACAACTGCTGCGAAAAGAAACCCGGATGACGACCGCAGACGAAGTGACCAGCGCGCTGGCAACAACGATTATCAACGCGCAAAATCGCAGGGGCCAACAGCAAAACGGAGGTGAAGAGCGAAGCAACAAGCAAGATTTGGTATGTAATTTTTGTAAAAAAACGGGACATATCGCCAAGTACTGTTACGCGAAAAAGCGAGCGAATAAAGCTAGCAAAACGGAAACCGAGAACGTAAGCGTCAATTCGGTAGACGAAAATTCTCCTCACGCCGCAGCGTTTGTGGCTTCTCATCAGTTCGTTCCTGCAAGCGCTGACGCGTCTACTCGGGATCCCGCGTGGTTCCGCGAAATATCCGAGCATGATCTGTGGCTTCTCGACAGCCGAGCGTCGCGCCATATTTGTTGTCACCGTGAATGGTTCTACGAATTCTCGCCTGTTCAAAACGAATTTGTGTGTTTCGGTGACGGGGCTGAAGCCAGAGTCGAAGGGCGAGGCAAAGTCATGATTAAGCGTTTAGTAGGCGACTCGTGGCTCGACGGTGTTATTAGCGACGCTTTGTATGTTTCTTCAATGAACAAAAACTTATTGTCAATGGGCGTACTGACGTCGTGTGGATATTCGGTTTTGTTGAATAACGAGCATGCGAATGTCTTTTCTAAAGACGGAATTTTAAAAGCTTATGGCATAAAACTCGCCAATAACCTTATCCGAATGTTCATAATGACGCAGGCAAATTTTCACCAAGCGAACTATACGTCGACCGCCCCGATAAGAGTGTGGCACGAGCGGTTAGGCCATGTAAATCGCGATAGCATCGAGAAAATGCTAAAAGTTAATGCCGTTTCAGGTTTTTCGGTACAAAATAAAAACGAATTTTTTTGCGAAAGTTGCTCACTTGGAAAACAAAGCAGGATCCCCTTCCAGAGTTCAAAAAGAATAATAAGCAGAGGCCCGGCCAAAGTTATTCACACCGACCTTTGCGGGCCGATGCAAACCCCGTCCGTCGGCGGTGCGAGATTTTTTCTTCTCTTTAAAGACGAAGCAACCGGCTTTCGGACCGAGTATTTTTTGCAACACAAGAGCGACACATTCGAAGCTTTGAAAAATTTTGTTGCTTTAATTAAAACTCACTTTGGGAATAATACAAAAGTTTTTCGAGCGGACAACGGGACCGAGTATCTTAATAAGAACGTCACAAATTTTCTAGAACAAAAAGGCATTAAGCTCCTTACATCGGCACCATACACGCCGGAGCAGAACGGTCGCGCAGAACGCGAAATGCGGACAATTGTCTAGAGCGCGCGCGCGATGCTCCTAGCTAAGAGTCTGCCGACACGTCTATGGGCCGAAGCCGTAAACACGGCCGTGTATGTCTTGAACAGAACACTCGGGGCCCGTTCCGACACAGCAACGCCGTTCGAACTATGGTACAATAAAAAGCCGGACATCGGTCACCTGTGTACTTTTGGATGCGACGCATTCGCGCACATTCCTGATTTGCTTCGCAAGAAATGGGATAAAAAAGCGGAAAAATTGACATTCGTCAGTTACGAAAAAGACTCCCAAAATTACAGACTTTTCAATCCCGAAACCGGTCGTATTACCGTCTCAAGAAACGTGAGATTCAATGAAGACTCACCGGTCAGTGTTGATAAAAACGGAGCGCGTTTTTCCATTGATCTCAACAATGAGCACCCTATTCAAAATCCCAATAATCGCAAATTTCCAGAGCTCAACCAGGAGCCGCCTGAACGTAACGAAGAGCCAAACGCGCGCGACGGTGAAATGCTCGATGATTTGCCGGCTGCAAACGAGGGAGACAAGGTGGAGGCTGACGCGAATATAAACACTGGCGCGTCCGAAGCAGTCGAAAATCGCACACGGTACAACTTACGTTCTCGGAATGAACTTCGTCCCCCGGGGAGATACGAAACTAACGTTGCTGTGTACGAAGAACCCACGAGTTACAAAGAAGCTCTGAAGAGCGTCGATGCCGATTTTTGGAAGCGTGCAATCCTCGAAGAGCTGCGAGCGCTCGAGCAAAATAAGACTTGGGAGGTCGTCGAGGCGCCGAACGACCGAAAACTAGTAGGCTTCAAGTGGGTCTTCAAGATAAAAAATATAAATGCTAGTAACCCTCCCCGTTATCGCGCCCGATTATGTGCCCAAGGCTTTACCCAGGAGGCAGGAATAGATTACCAGGAAATTTTCTCGCCCGTCGTAAGATTCGAATCTGTGCGCGCTCTTCTTGCGATAGCCGTCCGTGAAGGCTTGCAATCTGTACAATTCGACGTAAGCTCTGCTTACTTGAACAGCGAGTTAAACGAGGTTATCTATATGAAAGTCCCCGATGGGCTAAACGTAAAAACTCGAAACCCAGCCTTGAAATTAAACAAAGCCATTTACGGCTTAAAGCAATCCGGACGTTGCTGGAACGAAAAATTCAACGAATTCGTTAAGAGCTTGGGCTTCGTACAATGTAACGCGGACAGGTGCGTGTATACTGGTGCTTTTAAGGGGAACAAGATTCACCTTGCTCTATACGTCGACGACGTTTTGGTCTTCGGGAAGGACGTTGACGTTTTAAATAAACTGATAAATATTTTTAAAAATAAATTTCCCATGACTACGGGCACTCTAAATTATTTTGTCGGAATGGAAATTTTGCAAAATAACGACGAAATTTTCATATGTCAAAAAATGTATGTTGACAAAATCTTACGTAAATTCAGAATGACCGACGATAACCCAGTGAAAGCACCAGCTGACACGCACGTCAAACTAACGTAACCGAGCGAGCCAAACAAGCTGTGCGTACCGTATCGCGAGGCCGTTGGCTCACTGTTGTTTTTAGCCATGGTATCGCGCCCCGATATCGCGTATGCTGTTGGCGTAGTTAGTAGATACTTAGATTGTTACGACGAGACACACTGGACCGCAGTGAAACGCATCTTTCGGTATATAAAAGGGACGCGCAATTTCGGCCTTTTATTTCAGCGGGGCGAGACGACCGAAATACTTACTGGCTACTCCGATGCGGATTTTGCCGGCGATCTCGACACGCGAAAATCAACCAGTGGCTATGTATTCACCATGAATAATGGCTGTGTAACTTGGTCTTCCAAGCGGCAATCGAACGTTAGCTTCAGTACGACAGAGGCCGAATTTATCGCGGCAAGCGAAGCAACCAAAGAAGCGCTTTGGCTACGAAAATTACTCGACGACATCGGGCATCGATGTGTACGACCTACGGTGCTTAATATCGATAATCAAAGTTCGATTAAATTAGTTGAAAATGAAGGATTTCACGGCAGATCTAAACATATCGATGTACGATATAATTTCATTTGCGAGAAATTGCGAGAGGGTATGATCAAACCCAACTATGTAAACACGCGCGATCAACTTGCGGATGTATTT